>OVBE01002184.1:182-31882 GCA_900406425.1 Iberis pinnata | reverse complement strand
ATGGGTCTAAACGGGGCGGGTCTAATCGGGGCGGGCCCGCCCATTTTAACATCACTATCTGCAAGTGACCAAAACCGGGACAACACTTGATTTGTTTGAGGTTGACCCTATTCATATCCTACATTGCTAGAAATACATTAAACCCTATTTTGAAAGACTAAGCTTTATCTTAGGGATATAAGAGAAATTTGAAGGATTTTAGCATTTAATCTTCTATATGGAATCAAAGATGATTTCACGACCAAAATGTATTTGATGAAATTATCCAATGAATCATTTATGAGTTATTATATCTTAGCGAATTAGAATAGTTGTCTAAGATGTTTAATAGATTAGATAAATTGTTTGCAATGTGTGTTAATCATATAAAATGGGTAAAAGAGGTTTGAATCGTGGAGATAAGCACAAATGAGATTAAATCTCTTTTATCATGCACTGCAAATCCTCGTGAAGTACTCTCTGATATACTAATCTTGCTTATGTTATCCATATATGATCCTATATATGCTAAATACAAATTTGGTCCAAAGTCATCATATTTGTGTCTTTGGGTCAGAATTAGATGTATAAAGGTTACAAGTGTTTGAAACCCCCATCCTAGTAAAGTTTTATATAAGTAGATATGTACAAAAATGGACTTCTTGTTGCAAGAAGTTCACTTCTAAGAACTTGATTATCTGGTTTATTGTCAAAATACTTCTCTTGTTTCAGATGATTTAATTGATGCAAGAATTTTAGTGATGCATCTTGTTATTAGTCCTATGTCAATAAGTTTAGAGTCCGGTTCAACTTGTTCACCAAGGTTAGCAAACTAACCAAGATAGAGATGGATTGTGTTTAAAGTGTGTTTTTGGCCAAATGAGTACATTTTAATCTGGGAAACAATAATTTCAGTGTATTCTTTTCGAGAAGTTGCTATTCCCGGGAGTATTTCACAGCCTCAATCACAGCAGAGAAGTCAAGATCTCCCAGTCCCAAGCTTCTCGCCTTCTTAAATGCCTCATTTGCAGCCGCAGCTACAGGCATGGAAACAGCATTTTCATCACCAAGAGCAAGAGCTAGCCTCATGTCTTTCTGCTGATGTTTCAGCGGAAATGCTGGTGGGTAATTGCTCTTATTCATAGCAGGTCCTTTTCCTTTGAACATTGGGTTAGTCATTGCCCCAAGATCCTGGCCATAACACAACCATTCATTTAACAACCAACAACATTAATTCAGAGCTACCAACAGGTTTTTGATTCACTAACCAGAATATCCAGAAGAGTGTCAGAGCTAAGTCCACTCTTATCAGCTAATACAAGCCCCTCAGAGAAAGCATTCATCATGCTCCCCATTATCATGTTCACTATTAGTTTCATTTTAGCTCCATTTCCAACTTGTCCCAAGTAAAACGACTTCTTCCCTAAGACGTCAAAAGCTGGAATTGATTCCTCGAAGAGCGACTTGCAAACACACCAAAAGGATCATCATTATAGTCCCTACTAAGTCCAGTTACTAGAAAAGTTGTTGTTACCTTATCACCAGCTGCAAGGATGATGAGTTGGCCATCTTCGGCCGGCTTTTTGCTACCTGAAACCGGACCTTCTATGAATCGACCACCTTTCCTTGTAATGGCCTCATTAATCTTTAAGGAAGTCTCTGCATCAACAGTTGACATATCTATATAACCTTTTCCTTCACAGATTTGCTCCATAACACCGTCTTTATCGAATACAACCTAATAATTTGTAACCAATTTCATTACCATCATCATCATCAATGGTTAAAAGAAAGGATTCAAATACCGAAAGAGCAGCTGAAGGATCAGAGAGCATAGCAATTGTGTATTTGCATTTCTTGATTACTGCAGCTGGGCTTTCACATACTGAAGCTCCATGCTCCACAAGTTCATCACACTGTTCCATCATCAAATTAGATCTTAACAAAGAGGATCTAAATGAAACAAAACCATCAAATCTGGAGAAATTCGAAATAAATAAAAAAGATTACCTTGGAAAGTGTTCTGTTCCAAACCGTCACTTTGAATCCATGTTTCAATAGATTCATTGACATGGCTTTCCCCATGATGCCCAAACCCAGAAATCCTATTTCCATTCTCTCTCTCTCTACGATTATAGTGCGCAGTGATAGTCTGAAAATGACAAAGCCTGAGTTTTTCTTTTCTATCGGAAAAGATAATTTAAGTACACCATTAAGTCCATCATCCTTATAAAAGCAAGTATTTTACAATTACCCCTAATGTTTTTCCTAATTACATTTCGCCACTATCGTTTGTCGGAATTATATTTTTATAGTTAGTGTTGGTAGAATTGTTATCGGAGATCTGACATCTGTTTAGATCAATTCTAAAAATGATGATATCTAGTAGCTCGGTTCCGAATTC
This sequence comes from Iberis pinnata, assembly GCA_900406425.1. Classification (NCBI taxonomy): domain Eukaryota; kingdom Viridiplantae; phylum Streptophyta; class Magnoliopsida; order Brassicales; family Brassicaceae; genus Iberis; species Iberis pinnata. The sequence continues at coordinate 29,499 of OVBE01002184.1, read as the reverse complement.
GAATATTAAAATTTTTAAATCCCAATATCTGTATTCGGACCTCTATATATATTAAATATATCTAAAATAAAGAAATTTTTTGAAATACCATTAAAAGAAGTTTAAATTTCAAAAATATTACATATTCTCAAAAGTTTGAATTTGAAGTTTTAAAGCTATTTTAAATTTGTGATATTTTTGGAACAAAAACATGTTTGTGCTATTTTTGGAACTTTTGGAAATGTGTAGTATTTTTGGAATATAACTAGTTTTTTGTGGTACTTTTGAGAATGTCTCTTTAAAATATATATTTATATAAATTATTATATATATATATATATATTGAATATATTATGTTATTTTAATAAAAACACTCAAATATTTTAATTTGTATTATTTTAAAATATATAAAATTTATTTCTTTATACAATTAATTAAAATAACATTCTATAATTAATTATATATATATTTTACATTTTTTTAAAAATTAGTTTTTAATGTTGGTTCCGGATTTATATATCTCGGATCTAGATCCATATACCTTTAACACGAATTTCGATTCGAATATTCTGAAAAACTCCGGATATTCAAATTTGTTCCACTCCTAGTTGACCTAGACCTGAATTTTTGGTAACTTTCTTTTTGTTGTCAATAGAATATATTAAAGGAACAAAATTACAAAGTCCATCTTATAATAGTTGGTGGCATACGTCTAAGTACTTTAGCTAACTGCTCCACTAAAATTTTATAACCTCAAGCTTGATAAATAAAAAAGAAGAAGGATCAGATTAAAAAAAAAACAATAATGTCTTAGCAATAAGTTGTTAGGATTATGAGCTACTAATTCAAAACTAATTGGAAATGAGTGGAGTGGTTCATATCGCTTATATATATGAATGCATGTCTCTATGAGTATCCAATGTAGGATGTTATGTCTCTAATATGCCCCTTCGAGATAATGAGTCTCGTTAACCATTAATCTCGAGTGATTTGAGAAAGAATGACATGAACAACTTGGGGTCGGGTCGCATATCAGATCGGGCTTGAAATCATGTTAGGATTATAAGCTCTCAACTCAAAACCAATTGGCAATGAGTAGGATGGTCTATATCACTTATATATGAGTGCATGTCCCTTTGAATATCCAATGTAGGGTGTTATATCTCTAATATAAGTAGTGGTGATCGTTGATGGTGCACATAATGTTCAGAGTTGACTATTCGTAAGCTCCAGGTGTTGGATCAAGTTGGTGTTATCTGTGTAGTATTGGATATTCCTATAACCAAGGCGTTGTGTGTGCATAGCCGCCTGACGTAGAGCTCCAACCTTAGTGGTTAAAGTGGATTGCATCATTCTAATAGCTTTGTGGCATGTACATAAAATAAAGATGAATGTATGAGTCATATAATGCCCAACTGACATCTACTGGATCATGAGTAGAAATCCATAAGCCATCAAGGCAACAAAATAAATGATAGAAAATTGTTAGGGATGGTGGGCGCTGAAGATGCAGAAAACATGTTGTGATGAAAGCTGAGTAAACACTAGGAGTAAAGATGCAGGAATGGAACTTGGAAGGGAATCAATGTGAGCTGGAGTGAAAAATGGAAAGGTTCGAAAGAGGAAAAAGAGATATCACAAGATGAAAGAAAAGGAAGCTGGATCGAAAAGAAAAAAAGAAATTGGGACTAGGGTTTTTGGATCTATTTAAAGAGGCGTTAAGATGAAAAACGTCACCACTTTTAGAGAACATATTTTGGGTTAATGGGTTGAGAGTTTTCAAAAGTCCGTGTGAGGTCGTGGGGTAGAGACATATTCAATTTATCTTCTAAGTACAAGTGTATTGTGAGAATAACTTGTGATACAAGAACTAGAAAACTCTTGTATTTGTGTTGATAAATCTTGAATAAAAGTGTTGTTAAGAATTTGTGTGTTCTCTGCTTTTTCAATTGATATCAGAGCAGGTATCTGAAGAAGGAATTCATATCCAACTTAATTAGGTGAAGATCATGTGACAAGCAATGGAGAACACTCAACTACCAATAACTCGATCGGTACTACTGAAATCTGACAACTTTGGATGGTGGAAGGTTTAGATCCGAGAACTTCTCAAAGGCGTAGATGAAGAAGCTTGGACTGTTGTTACCTCAGGATGGTATACTCTTCCAAAGAAAAATGAAAAGGGAGAGTGGGTTGACAGAGACTCTAGCGAGTGGACTGCTGGTAAAAAGCTTAAGTCTAAACACAACTCTAAGGCTTTGTCAACAATCTGGTGCTCTCTCACCAAGGATCAGTTCAAACGTGTGCAAGGATGCAAGACTACAAAGCAAGCCTGGGATATACTCCAAGCTACATATGAAGGGACTGACGATGTAAGACGTTATAGAGTGGATATGTTAGCATCAGAGTTTGAAAGAATTAAAATGAGAGAAGATGAGAGCACTGAGGAATTTAGTGGGAAGTTGTCATCAATTGGAAATGCATCTGGTGGGCTGGGAAAGACCTACAAAGACAAGAAGCTGATAAATAAATTCTTGAGGTGCTTACCAAGTCAATATCAGTCACACAAGTCAACACTTCAAGTGGCAAAAAACTCGGATGAGATGTCCTTCAAACAGGTGGTTGGTATGATGCAAGCCAAAGAACTTGAAATCAAACAAGAGGAGCCCAGAGGAAAAAGTGGTGTTGCGTTCACAGCCTCAGAACAACCAACGTCAGAATCGTTGGAAGACATTATAGGACTCATTGTCAAGAAGTATTTTAAGAAATTTTATAGAGGACAACAACGTAAAGGCACTGGTATGAACAAGTCAGAACAATAAACAAATGGTGACAGAGGATATCACATAAATGATACTCAGACTGACAGCGACAGAGTATATCGCATGAATGAGATTCAAAGTCATGAGTGCAAGGGCTTTGGACATTTCAAAGCCGAGTGTCCAAATCTGAAAAAGAAAGAAACAATTAAATGCTTTGAGTGTAAGGGATACAGACATCTTAAGTCAGAATATGTCAATTCGCAAAAGTGAAAGAAAATGTTCTTTGCGAGCCAAGATGACAGTGAACACACTAAATCAGATGATGAAAGTTAAGAAGAGTCATTCAATTTTTTGGCCTATGTTAGTATAATTGAGGAGGAATCAGGGTCAGACTCAGATGACGAGGTACCATTGGTAAGAGAAACATAATTATGTTCGAAAAACTGGTGTTAGTCAAAACATAGAACACAAAGCTGATACAGGAAAATCAAACTCTAGCTGATACATGAAAATCAAACTTTAGCTGAAGTTGTTGAGATTCTCAGAAATGAACTCCAAGAAGAAAAAGGAAAGACAGAGCTGCTACAACATCAGCTACAGGAACAACTAAAATAGATCAAGATGTTGTCAAAAGGAACTAAGGATCTCGATAAAATTCTCACCCTGGGAAGATGGAACTGCCAACTAGGGATTGGGTTACGAGGGAGTATCTGGATCTTCTACTACCTTTGTTAAGGAAACATTTGGTCATGACAAGGAAGAAGCAGGACTAAAGGTAAATCAGAAACAGAAAAGAAGGAAGTTCTGAAATTAAAGCTGTTCACCACCAACCTCAATCACGTAAATGGAGAACACCTTTCCGATCTCACAAGCCTTGTAGTTACTGTGGAGAGTTTGGACACGCCAGGGCATATTGCTACTGGTGGAGTGACAAAAATTTTCAAGTCATGTATCATCGTGATTACCATTTGGACAAACGATATAAGGATAAGGTCTGGGTAAGAAAGGAGTTTCTGTACTGCTACTCAGCCTTGAGTACTGAGATAAGACAAGATGTACAATAAGCTGGTGCCTGGTACTTTGACAGTGGTTGCTCCAGACACATGACTAGAAAAATAAAAGCTCTTGAAGGTTTTGAGGCAACTTACAGTGGGAAGGTCACATTTGGTGGGGGAGCAAAAGGTAAGATCAGATGACAAGGTGATACTAGCGGACATAGTAATCCAAAACTACAAAATTTTTACCTGATGGAAGGAAAGCAAATCTGATCAGCATAAGTCAGTTGTGTGATGAAGGACTAGCAGTAACATTCACAAAGAAAAAATGTCAGGCTATGGATGAATAAGGTGATGTAAAGCTTCAGGGAGTAAGAAAAAGTAGCAACTATTATATGTGGAAACCAACTGAGAAGTGTCTGCCGCTACAGTTCCCAGTCAACTGGATATATGGCACTGGAAGCTGGGACATGTAAATGTCCGAACGCTAATGAAGCTAGCAAACAATGAACTGGTTAGAGGATTAACCAAGTTGAAAGGCGACGAGAAGTTTGTATGTGGTCTGTGCGCTCAAGGGAAACAGATTAAAGTGCACCATCCAAAAGTGCTTGAAATCACTACAACTAGTCCACTGGATCTTGTACATATGGATATTATGGGACCAATACAAGTTGAGAGCATTGCTGGGAAGAAATACATTTTTGTACTGGTTGATGACTACACAAGATACACCTGGGTAAGGTTTTTGAGAGAAAAGTCAGAAACCAGAGAGAGCTTCAAAATTCTGGCACTACAACTAAAGAATGAGAAATGGGGTATCAAGACCATCAAAAGCGATCCCGGTGGAGAATTTCATAATGAAATGTTTGAGAAATTTTGTGCAGATCAAGGTATTACACATCAAACAGCAGCACCACGTACTCCTCAACAAAATGAAGTAGTTGAGCAAAAAAACAGAACCTTGCAAGAAATGGCTAGAACCATGTTACATGCAAACAACATAGCCAAACACTTTTGGGCCGAAGCTGTTAGCACCCCATGTTATATCATCAACATAGTGTATGTCAAGAAATGTGCAGCAACCACCAAGTGTAAGCTTTTTTCATGTGTTTGGGTGTGCGTGCTACATACTCAATGACAAGGACAACTCGGAAAGTTTGATGCAAGGAGTGATGAAGGTATTTTTTTGGGTTACTCTGTTGTGAGCACATCATACATGGTGTTCAATAAATGAACTAAAGCTTTCATGGAAACAATAAATGTAGTGTTTGATGATATTCAACATCTCACTAAAGGTATCACAAGTCTTGATCTCTCTGTGCCAAAATAGACCACGACCCAGAGTCATACTGAAACTAGAGGTGAAGATGTAACAGAAGGTGACACAACATATGAAGAAACACATGTATTGGATCAACCAAGTGTTCATCGAAATCACTCAGAAAGGGATATCATTGGGAAGATAACTGATGGCAGAGTTACTAGACAAAAGAAGATAAACTTCAGAGAAATGGTTGGATACTCCTGTTTTGTGTCCACAATTGAACCAAAGTCCCACAAATAAGCCTTGGAAGATGAATATTGGATTGGTTCAATGCAAGAGTAGTTAGAACAGTTTGAACGAAGCAAAGTGTGGGTGCTAGTGCTGCGACCTGAGAATGTAATTATTATTGGTATCAAGTGGATTTTTAAGAACAAGACGGATGAGACATGTAATGTTGTTCGAAACAAAGCAAGACTGGTTGCATATGGATACTCACAGGTAGAAAGAATTGACTTTGAAGAGACCTTTGCTCCAGTGGCACGTCTGGAATCAATAAGGTTTTTACTAGGTATGGCATGTGTCATGGGTTTCAAGATACTTCAAATGGATATCAAGAATGCCTTCCTAATTGGGGTGATACAAGAAGAACTATATGTGGAACAACCTAAGGGTTTTGAAGATTCAACTCATCCTAATCATGTGTATAAACTCAAGAAAGCCTTGTATGGTTTGAAGCAAGCTTCCAGAGCATGGTATGAAAGGCTGAAAATCTTTTTGTTGGAACAAGGATACACACGTGGGAGTGTGGACAAGACCTTGTTTCACTATACCAGAAACCAGCACTTCTTGGTGGTTCAAATATATGTGGATGATATTGTATTTGGGTCCACAAGTGATTGTTTTGTTGCTGATTTTGTTACACGTATGAAACAGGAATTTGAAATGAGCATGTGCAGTGAATTGACATATTTTCTTGGTTTGCAGGTACAACCGAAAGAAGATGGGATCTTCATATCTTAAAGTACATAGGCCAAGAACCTGGTAACACGATTTGGAACAGATTCTTGCAAAATGGCCAAAACTCCTATGAGCACCACATGTAAACTTTCCAAGGATGAGGATGGAGAAGATGTTGATCAAAAGCTGTATCGGGGCATGATCGGGAGTCTGTTGTATCTCACAACTAGTCATCCAGACATCAGTTAAGTGTAGGAGTCTGTGCTAGATACCATGCACAACCTAAGATGTCACATCTTGAAGCCTTGAAAAGAGTGGTGAAGTATATGAAAGGCACAATAAATCTTAGTTTGTATTACACCGAAGACAACAACCCAAATCTGGCAGATTATTGTAATGCTGACTGGGCTGGAAGTCTAGATGACAGACGCAACACGTGTGGAGGGGGTTTCTTTTTGGGAAACAATTTGATTTCTTGGTTGAGGAGGAAACATAATAGTGTCTCTCTGTCAATCGCAGAGGCTGGATACATAGCTCTTGGTAGTTTCTACACACAACTGCTATGGATGAAATAGATGAGTAATGATTATGGGTATGTGACTAGACCAATGCTGATACATTGTGATAACCAAAGTGCTATAAACATCTCCAAGAATCATGTACAACATTCAAGGGCTAAACACATTGACATAAGGCACCATTTTATTAGGGAGTTGGTCGAAGATAAGGCTGTGGTAGTAGATCATATGAGCAAAGAATTTCAACTCGCTGACATTTTTACCAAACCACTTGACTTTTCAAGATTTGTTCATTTACGCAAATCTATTAGAGTCTGTGATCTCTGACCTGGAGGCATAACAAGTGAAGGTGTGATCTGGGAGCTCAATATGATAAGTACTATATTACTAACTTGATAAACAATGAAGAAGAGCTGCCTGTCATGCCGTCATATGTGAGCACACGTACAGCTGAGTGTGTCTCAAAGAGGTCAAAGAGCTGAGGGTATTTGTTAAAAAAAGAAGTTTGTTTCGGTTGGGTATCAGAAAAGTCATATGATGATACTCAACCCATCTCTACCCAAAGGAAATTCCAGTTGCCTTGAGATCACTTAGAAGATTGAAAACGTGGTTTCTCAGTTGATAAAGGCATGACAATGTGAAAGACTAGTCACCGTTAATGCACGTCAGTGTTTCCGCTGTTGAGCTCATCCCACACTTTCACTCTTGTTTGTGCACAAGTTCAGTACAGGGGTTGGTAACTAAATATGTTGTGCACAACAATACATGCTCTACTTATCTCTATGTGTCCTTATTCTTCCATGCTCACTCTATAATGTTAAGTGGCTGCCTAATGTTCTAAATATGTCCCAATCACATGTCTTTGTGGAGATGACATATGTCAAACAATGTACTCAGTTTAGGCCAAACTGCAAGTCTCAATTACTCATATTTGTAGACATAGCATCGAGTGTTGCAAGTCCCATTGGGCCATCTTGTGTCAGTCTCGCATAAAGGCGGTTGGCGAGAAGATGACCATTGAACTTCTAGGGTTGCATCTTTTCCGAACAGTCACATCGCTTTGTTTGTCACAAAAGGGATCTCTCATTCTCTCAAATCTTCATAGTTCTTTATTGTGGTTGTATCATGAATTGCCTTATCTCAGGAATCTCTCGTTTCGTTTACCGCTCTTCATCATCGTCAATATCGGATTCCGATTTTCGAATCGTCTGTTCCTGCCTCTGTTCTGAATGTGCCTGACTCAACTAGTCCTGAAGATTTTCGCTCACTGCCTCTGGTTCTCCGAGTACCAGACTTACCGACTGTGTCTGTTTAGTCTCCCGATTCCTCACTGCCATCTTCTGATCAATTTTTTCATACTCTCGGTGGTGTGGATCCTGAGATACATGTGTCTGAAACACCTGCATCCCCTGTTCAGCTTCTGATGCATGCAACGACTGCTCCTGCTTTGATATCTCGTCCCAAATGGCGCAGTGCAGTTCCTGGTCAAACCTCTTGGCGTACACGTTCTCGCATTCACACTGCCTTTGAAGCGTCGCTGCCTACCTTTGATACAACATGGTTCTCCTCTGCCTTGACTCAGAACAGTTATAACACTTTTGCCAAGATCTTGCTCCTGGCCGAACGAAATGTTGATCTTACCATCCATCATACTCATATTGAACCGTTACTCTACATGTTTGGTTGCTTGAACATGGTTTTTTTATTACCTGAGTTTGTGCACCAAGTAGTTTGTGAGTTCTGGGCACATCTTCCACCTAAGCGTACTGATCTCACTTCCGTTCTTGTCTGGGTTCGTGATCATTCGTATGCATTCTCAGCCATTCATATTAATTTGGCGCTTGGTCTTGCTGATTTTGATGATAGCGCTAGTGTAGCCACTGCCAATGCAATGTCTGAAGACTCTCTTGCTGCTTTTCTCTCTGATGGTGTCGTTACGTCTTGGGCCGACTTGAAGATCATTCACTTTGCACCAGACAAAGCTGCTCTATACAAAATATGCTGTCATAATTGGCTTCCCACCAAGAACACCACATACAAGAATGCATCTCGTGCACATCTCATCTATCGAAATTTTCATGGCATTTTGGTAGTCAGATTTATTATCAGATTTTGCAAAGAGGGTATGAACCAGACATCAAGTTTTATTTTCCTTTTCCATCCCTAATATTTTGTTTGTTACAACATCAACATGTTGTTCACCTCACTCCTACAGAACATCTTGAAGCCTTGCATGTATATCGCATGGATCCCCGTCTTGGTACACCTACTGGCAATCCTGACTCTCTTCGACATGCTGTGATCCAGGCTATCCGTGTACTCCAAAGAGCACTAAATGCAGGTAAGTCCTCTGGTCCTTATTGTTTTCTTTGCACCTTGATGTTTTTAACTGAGTTGTGCTACCAAGCAGGGAGAGATCAAGCTGAACATGATCAGAATCTAGTAGACGATGTAGATGCAGAACAGTGATTGCACCAAGTGATTGCATCAAGCTGTTATTTTTGTTGATTTTGAAATTTTGAAATGTTTTATTTGTTTTGAAACTCTTGTGTCAGAGAACTCGGATGTTGTGAACCTATTGTTGAATTTAACTTGTGTGCCTCTATTTAAGGCACTTAACAGCTTGTTTTTGAAACAATCATCTAATGTTGTGTTGGTGTGCAAGTATTGTTGTTGGTTATTGTAATGTCTGTTTTGCAGGAGATGTTTGGTTGTCAAACTCAATAAAAAAGGGGAGATTGAAGATGCAGAAAACATGTTGTGATGAAAGCTGAGTAAACAACAGGAGTAAAGACGCGGGAATGTAACTTGGAAGGAAATGAATGTGAGCTGGAGCTGATTTGAAAAAGGAAAAAGAGATTTCACAAGATGAAAGAAAAGGAAGCTATATCGAAAAGAAAAAAGGGAATTGGGACTAGGGTTTTTGGTTCTATTTAAAGAGGTGTAAGATGAAAAAGGTCGCCACTTTTAGAGAACAAATTCTGGGTTAAGGATTGAGAGTTTTTAAAAGTTTGTGTTAGGTCGTGGGGTAGAGACAAGTTCATTTTATCTTCTAAGCACAAGTGTATTGTGAGAATAACTTGTGATACAAGAACTAAAGAACTCTTGTATTTGTGTTGATAAATCTTGAATAAAATTGTTGTTAAGAATTTGTGTGTTCTCTACTTTTTCATACGCAACTAAACAAATAATAAAAAAGATTAGCTCATTTTTGGTTTTGCGTATTCTCCATAGTAAGGCTGAGATAAAAACAATATGATGTTTGAGAGGGTTGCAGGATAATAAGAATTGTACATTTTGACCAATAGATGTAGGCTCAAATTGAGAATCAAGAATGTGGGCTATTGGAATTAGCTCCCAAATTTCATGAATGACTCCACATGAGAAGAAAAGTTGGACCTCAGTTTCAGGGTGTTCACCACAATAGGGGAAAAGGTCCTGTAAATGTAAGCCTCTATAGGACAAGTTGCAGAAGACATTCCTACTACTATGCAAGAGACGCCACCAAAAAAATTGAGCTTAGGTGGAAGAAACCATAACCAAAGGTGTGATTAAAAAGTGGTTTACCTAAGAATAGTTGGTGTGTATATGATGTATGAAATAATAACTGTATTTAACTATAAAGTCACCTGTGGAAGTGAAAGACCAACAATAGGAATTCATAGCACCTATGAGAGAAGATTGAATGGTTAGGACAAGTGGGATGTCTTGTGGATCTATTAGGTGTTGCAGCTTCGAAAGATCTCAAGACTTAGTAGTTTTTTCTAGGAGAGAAGAAACATAAAGATTAGAGCATGTATAATATGGTAGTAGATAGCGTGGAGGTCTTGGTGGAGAGATCGGTAGTGAAGCATCTTGCCAAATGCCGAGTGAGCAACTTGATCCAACCACCCGCTGTATACCAGGCTTAAGCATTTGCAAACTTTGATAAAATCCTTGCCAAGTCTAGCTAGACCTACGCACTAGAATAGCCTCAAGTAAGTGACATAAAATAATTAATATGTAAGTTTTTAATTTTTGATAGATGTCACTTTGACAAAAAAATATTATTTTAACTTATAAATATATTGTTACTCTGATTCACTTTTGAAATAACTTAAAACTTTAATTATGTAAACGAATAATTACTTTTATACAATTTATATTCGTTTGAAAAAGAAAAAAAAAATATATATNAAAAAAAAAAAAAAAAATATATATATATATATATATATATATATATATATATATATTCCTAACTAATATGTTTAGTTTGACAATGTTCTTTTTAAGAAATAATATTCTAAGAAAAAGTTATAAAATATACTAATATAATTTTTAAGACTTCTATTAATAAATTTTACCTAATAGATTGCAAGTGAGGATCTTAATCATATAATGATTTTAACTACGACCATTATCCAAACTGTAATCGTCATTCACTACAAGAAAAACATACTAATTCTGACAAGAGTTTACGACTAAATGTTTGGTCGAATTTTTTTGTTCCGAATTTACAACTAGTTTCTAACAAAATAAAAATTTTGTCGGTAATTAGTAGGTAATATTACTTAGTAGGAAAGTAGTCAGAAAAATTTCCAAAAAGGTACCGACTACTTTGTATATTTATGGAAAAAAATTGTGTTGCAATTTAGTCGGAATATTTTGTCGGTAATTAGTAGGTAATTACTTAGTAGGAAAATAGTCGGAAACATTTATGACAAGTTACCGACTAATTTGTATTTTTTCTGGAAAAAAACTTTGTCGCAATTTAGTCGGAATATTTATGCATTTGTAGGAAAACAGTCGGATAAATGTATTGACAAATTTCTGACTAAATTGTCTTTTGCGGAAAAAATAATATTTTCTCGGATTTTAGTCGGAAAAGGTAAAAAAAAAAAAAAGCGGTTAAGACTTAGTAGTAGTCTCTAATTTGGACTAAAAATTGTAAAAAAGTATACCTACGAATTTCAGAATAAATAATATGGTCGGAAAAATTTAGTATATAACCACTCATTTTCTCTCTTACGAATCATACTCACAAAACACAAAAAACTCAACAAAAAAATATTTCAAAAAATGTCTTCCACTAATATATTTAACTCCGAGAGTGGATGTATAATCGCATACATGAAGAAACGTGAGAAATCCAAGAAGATTTCCAAAAAGTCTAATTGAATTCATGCAATTTGCTACAAATAAAGAGATTTCGCGTGAATTCGGTAAGATGTCTTGTCCTTGTATTAAATGTGATAATGGAAAATTTATTAATATAAAAATGTGTGGAAGCATTGTTATTGGTGTGGTTTTACACCTGGATATTTTGTGTCGTTTTCCCATGGAGAAGATTATAGTTCCTTGCAAAGAAAAAGTGAAAATAGTCAGAGTCGACGGGTATCTGAAGAAAGTGGTACGAGTATAAATGTCGAAGAATCTACTCAACCGACGATAGAAGACAATACTATCCGAATGGTTAATGATGCACATAGAGAAATGGCACAAAATCTTAATGTTTTAGAAGAACTAAATTTTGAAGCAAGGCGATTTTTTGAAATGTTAGATGCTGCTAGACAACCTATATATGATGGTTGCAAAGAAGGTCATTCACCATTATCAGCTGCAACTAGGATGATGAACATAAAGATGAAGTACAATTTGAGTGAGGATTGTGTAGATGCAATAGTCGACTTCGTTAAAGAGTATCTGCCCGACGATAAATTTGCACCTTCATCTTATTACGCAATACAAAAGTTGGTATATGTTCTTGGATTACCTTTCCAAATCATAGACGTATGTAAGAAAAACTGTATGATTTTTTGGAAAGAAGATGCAAGTTTGGAAGCTTGCAAATTTTGTGGGGCAAAACGATACAAAATTACGACTGGGAGATCTAAAATTCCTCACCAACGCATGTGGTACTTGCCTCTTGCAGATAGGTTGAAGAGATTATATCAATCAGAACACACAGCTTCAGCTATGTGATGACATCCGAACATCAGTATTCGGGGGATATCTCACATCCATCTGATGCCGAAGCATGGAAACATTTTTGTACAACATATCCAGCATTCAGTAGCGAATCAAGGAATGTGTATCTTGGATTATGCACAGATGGATTTAATCCTTTTGGAAAGACAAGGAGAAAATATTCTTTATGGCTAGTTATTGTGACACCATACAATCTTTCCCCTGCATTATGCATGAAACGAGAGTTCTTGTTTCTTTCTATACTTGTCCCAGGTCCTAATCATCCTCGAAGATCATTGGACATTTTCTTGCAACCATTAATAGAGAATTACAACATTTATGGCATCATGGAGTTACCACGTTTGACGTCTCAAACAATACTAATTTCAACTTGCGTGTTGTATTAATGTGGACGATTAGTGATTTTCCAGCTTATGGAATGCTCTCAGGATGGACCACTCATGGCAGGTTGGCATGTCCATATTGTCAAGATAATACAGATGCTTCCCAACTCAAACATGGTCGCAAGTCATCTTGGTTTGATTGTCACAGGAGATTTTGACCATACAATCATCCATATAGGCGCAACAGGTCTTTGTTCAAGAAAAATCGGGTTGTCACAGATGGACCTCCGCCTGTTCCAAGTGGTGCATACATGGTAGAGAAATTGCGAGATTTTTTTGTTGACTCAACAATTGAGTGTGGAGGTGATGGTCATACTGTCGTTGGTGGTTATGGAGACTTTCATAATTGGCACAAGAAAAGTATATTTTGGGGATTGCCTTATAGGAAGAATCATTTGCTTAGACATAATCTCGACGTAATGCATTCGAGAAGAATTTTTTCGATAACATTATCCATACAATTCTAAATGTTCAAGGGAAGACAAAAGATAACATCAAATCACGCATGAATTTTCCAGACATTTGTGCCACGCCATCATTGCACTTAATTGGAAACACGAAGGGTCCAATCTCTATTTTTAGGCTCTCTAGACAGGCCATAAATGAATTGTTTCACTGGATTACAGAAGATGTTAGGTTCCCAAATGGTTATGCATCAAATTTGAGTTGTTGCGTTGATGAGCAAAATGGCAAGTTTTCAGGGATGAAGTCACACAATGCTCATGTTTTTATGCAACGTCTGCTACCATTTGCACTATCGGAATTACTCCCTAAGGAAGTGCATGAATCAATTGCAGGTACATACATATATACTTTCCTATGTATTATTTACTAGTGAACCTTATTGTGTTAACTATTTTTTGTATACTTATGCAGGAATCAATGTTTTTTTCAAGATTTATGTTCTAGATCAATTAACACAGATAGTATACGGATGTTGGAGACAAATATCCTTCTCCTCATTTGCAATCTTGAGAAAAATTTCTACCTTCATTTTTTGACGTTATGGACACCTTCCGATCCATTTACCATTAGAAGCAAGACTAGGAGGTCATGTTCAGTACCGATGAATGTACCCTTTTGAGCTTTATATGTTTCATTTGAAAAAGAAGGTTAAAAACTTAAGAAAAGTTGAGGAATCCATTGTTGCCCAAAACATAAATGAGGAAACGTCATATTTTTCATCAATCTACTTCGGTGCAGACGTGCAAACCAAATCAAGAAAACCAAGCAGGTATTACGATGGTGGTGAACGAAATACTTATCATACAAATGTGCCTAGTATGTTCTCTGAAGTTGGTAGGCTAAGCGGCAAAGGTCGTGCCACTTGGTTCAACGACGTTGAGTACAAACACATTCATACATATATTATGCGTAATTGTGAAGAAGTGCATCCTTACGAGAGGTATATATTTTTAATATATATGTTCATAAATTTTTATATGTATTAATATTTTGCCTAATTATTTATGTTTTAGCATATTTGAAGAACAAGTGAGGTTTGCATCACCGACCATGTCTGAATCTGAATTAGAGACAATGAAAGAGACACATTTAGCGAAATGGCTACAATACGATGTAAGATTGACTTATTTTATTATTTGTGATATACTACATATATAATTAGCTTGTTTTATACAATATTTTGTTGAATAATGTTTAGGTGAAGACATCTACTACACCCAACGAGTTTCCAACATGGTTCGAGGAATTGGTTGGTGGACCACTTACTCAGACTATGTCATTTCCAATGTATTTCACTCGTGGTTATTTGTTTCAGAAACGTCGTGTTGCTAGTATCAGGTCAACTGTTAACCATGGAGTTCTTGTTAAAGCTGATCTGGTTGAATATTTTGGTGACATAGTTGATATTCTGCAAATAGAATACCCAGGTATTATAAACCTTAAGTGTGTAGCATTCAATTGCGAGTGGTATGACCCTACAGATTTGGTGTTACTCAGATTAATTCATCGAGGAGATTAAACAAATACGATCCATTCATACTTGCATCTCAGGCATATTAAGTATGTTACATTCCGATTCCACGAATAAGATATCGACAAGATCCTTGGATGATTGCCACACAAATTAATCCATGTAACCGAGTTGATAGTGTTGTCGGACAATCTCCTTTACAACAAGATGGAGTAGACATCATACAATCTACTGGGCATTCTGAAAGCGGAATTAATCTGGTTATCACGGAAGTCGGAGACACAGAGAATTTTGAGATAGATAACGAGGACGAAAATGTTGAAGACGAATTTCATGATAGTGAAAGTAGCGAATCAGATGCTGAGAATATGAAACCCAACTATAAAATGTTGTAATGAAAAATAATAATGTAATATATGTTCGTAATCCAAAACATTATTTGTTTTTATATGAATTACAACAATTAAAAAACTGTTAAAACAATACACCTTTTTAACCAATGTAATATAAACAAAAATACAATCTTCTAAAAACTTATAAAAAAAACCAAATACTTTTTTCTAAATATTTAAATACAAAAACAATGTTCTAAAAATAAGAATATAAACTAACTCTTCTAAAAACTAAAATACAAAAATAATCTTCTAAAAACTAAAATACAAAATTACTCTTCTGAAAACTAAAACACAACCAAATTATTCTAACAACTAAAATACAAACATAAATTTTGTAAAACACAACCAACTAAAATACAAACACAAATTTTACAAAACACAACCAACTAAAATACAAACACAAATTTTAAAAAACACAACAAGCTAAAATACAAACATAAATTTTATAAAACACAACCAACCAAAATATTCTTGGGTAAATAATCAACTTACTAATTTCCGACTACTTTGGAAGTTAGTCGGAAATTAGTAGGAAAATATTTAGTATTATTGACTAATTTACGACTACTTTGAAAGTTAGTCGGAAATTAGTCAAAGATCTTAAATATTTTCTGACTAATTTCCGACTAAATTCCAAAGTAGTCGGAAATGTGTCACTAAATTAGTCGTAAATTAGTCGCAAATACTACAATTTTCTGAATAATTTGTGACTATTTCATTTTCTTCCCACAAAATACCGACTAAATTAAAAGTGTTGTCGAAAATTAGACAAAAATTAGTCGGACATGATTTAGTCTAAAATTTCTTTATAAAAGGTCGATACCTTTCAGTGTATCGACGACACCTCTCTTTCTCTACCATTTGCAATCTCTCTACCATTTGCAATCTTATAAAGGTTATATGTATTGCTTACATTAAATTAGATTTTAGTTTTGGAATTATAGTTATAAGTTTGGAATAATAGGCATAGAATACTAGGTTTGCAATTATATTTTAAAGAAGTATTGTAACACGATATATGGTTATATAATGTTTGAATTATAGGTATAAAAATGGCTTAGGTTTGAAAAATTTATTTAACATACATGCTATATAAATATTGAATTTCTGATTTTTTGTAATATTTACTTATTATGTTTTAAATCTAATTTCAAGTACTATGTTTACAACATGGGAAGGTTTTTCAGGCTTTCGCAAGAAATGATAATATAGGTTTCTCAGGTATAGGTTCAGAGACACAACCGCCTTCACAATTCCCAGAATTATTTGATTCCGGATTTCCAAATCTATTGCATGTACCAGAGTCTTACGCAAGATCACAACAACAACAACCACAACATGCACAACAAGAAAATCATAATCCACTTCGGCATATGTCGTTGGAAGATCTATTTCGCGCACCGGGTCGCGAGGCATTGAAAATGCTCCATCCAACACGTAAGAATGGAGTTGCCTTGTAAATAGTTTAATATTTTATTGAACGGTTTTAATAAATATTAATACTAATTATAATATTAAATTGTAGGTTTAAGTTCAATAAACGTGTAACCAAGACTATTAAAAAAATTTATGGAAAACGATTACAGAGAACATGCCTCAAATTGGTCCCTTCTTTCGGGTGGTACGAGAGAACGTTGGTTTAAAGCTTTTGTGGTATGAAATATTTAAGTTATTATTTAATATAATATTTTTCTTATTATATATAATTTAACAATTTAAATTACAAAATTTGATATTTTCAATAGCAAAAATACAATTGGGATGAGGCACATACAACTCTTGTGCGAGAAGAATTTGACTCGGTGTGTTCGAATCGGTTAAAGGACAAGGTTTACTCGTGAAAGCAAAAGTTGAAGAAAGGAAAGGATAAGCCAAGATGGATGTTGGACTCGGTTTGGTCGGGTCTAATACAATATTGGACCGATGAAAAAAAATAAAATTCAAGGTGAAAAAAACTCGGAAACCCGAAAAAGCGATCGAGGTGGGTATGGGTCCCACATACACACTTGTGGATCGGAACCTTATGTTCGTAAAAAGGAAACAATGGTAAAATAAAAAAAAATAAATTTTCTTTAATGTTTTAGTATATTATAATATCAATAATATCCCTTTATAATTTTTTTTGATAGCGAGACCCAGTAACCGGAGCATATCCGGATATAGTGACGTTTATGGAGGCAACTCATAAACGAAATAGTGATGGAGAAATTATTGATGGTAAAGCGAAACATATCATCGGGCATTATCGAGAATTAGAGCAGGGAAAAGTTACACAGATTACTCAGAACGAAGATACTCCGGATGATTACCAGCTAACTCAGAAAGAAAATAATGAAATTTATTTCAAGGTGATTAATTTTAAATTACAAATAGTTAAATCTCAAGTTTTTTTTTAATACTAACAAATTTTTGTTTTAGGAAGTGGAAGTCAAGAATGGAAGACGATATGTATTAGGATCCTTGTCTCAGTACATGGACGTGGAGAATGTCGGTACTTCTTCACAGTGGTTTGGGAATTATAAAGAAAAATATAAAGAAATTCAAGAAGAACTCACTGAGATCCAAAACCAACTGCAAACGACTCACCAACAAATTAACGATCTTAACAATAAAATGAGAGTCGTTCAACAATGGTGTGAACTGATGCAGAGGACTTTTCCGGATTCAAGTCCAAACATTAGATTTTGAATATGTAATATGTTATTTAGCTTTAATTACTTTTAATGTTAAACTTTAATATTGTATTTAATTTTCAGTTATGTATAATATAATTTTATTTTGCAATTTTTAATTGTTTTTAATATAAAATTATATATATAAAAACAAAAAATTATATATATATATATATATATAATATCATTTATATATATATATATATATAATTTTATTTTATTTTTATTTATACCGGAAACTAGTTGGAAATATATTTTTTCCTTTAGTCGGAATTTTTCAGAATCCCTATTTGTTTTACCGACTATTTTTAGACTAAAGTGAAAATTAGTCGGAAATTAGTCTTTAACTTTTCCGAGAAAATACCGACTACATTTTCGAAGAATTTCCGACCAAAGTATATTGTCGGCACTTTTCCATAAATTTCCGACTAACCTAAAATTAACGATCACCACTTTTCGACTAAACCATACTAGTCGGATAGTAGTCGTAAACCTTATTTTCAGTCAAATTTCCGACTAATAGAGTGCTCAAATTAATCACTCATTCTTGTAGTGCATTGCGTAACCTTTAATTTATAAATATGTTTCAAATATTCATTTTATTTATCCAAAATATATGTATTCAATCTTGGGTAAATTGCATCAATAACCTAAAATAGGTAGGTTATTAAGAATCTAACCAATTAAAAATAATATTAGTTTTTGGTAAATAATATACTTTCATAAACTCGGTTGTGCCCTCTTTCTCTCTTTTTTTAATTTTTTTTTTGAAAATTCCACTTCTTCCATATAAATACAAATAATAAAATAATAAAATGTAATCTAAGAAAACACATATTTTTTTACATTTAACATGATATTATTTTTAAAAAAACTTCTGTTTTATAAAATAGTGATCATAATCAAAAATATAAACCTGAAACGCTAGACAAAAAATAAACCCTAAACACAAAATATAAGTCATAAACAGAAAATATCAACCCTAAATTCTACATCTAAATTCAAAACCTTCAACCCAAAATATACCATAAACCCCAAAAATATAATTAAGTAGTCCGACTATCTAAAGTACATAGTCCGACTAGTCTAAATGAGATGTGAAATATTTTAAAAATACACGAGTGGTTGAAAAAGAGAGAAAAAACAAGTTGGCAAGGATAAAAAGACATTTTTAAAAATTGGTACGGAAAACATATCTCATAGGTGTTAAATTCTTAATATTAAGGGTAAAAGTAATATTCAGTAGTACTTCTTTCAATCTTTACCCTTTGTTAGCCATCCTATTATGGACAACCCTATTTTTCATCATTGGAAAATACAAGAAATAATTTCTTTTTTTTTTTTGTATTACTCGAGATACATAGTAATTTTAACTATCTGACTAATTTCCTATATGATACCTACATTACCATATCTAAAATTTAAAAAATGTATTTATATTATTATTTGAGAAGCACTAATTGTAAAGAAATAGGTAATCATGTGTTATATTACTAGATTTTCCATTGGAAAATTAGTTGAAATAGTTAAACTCTAATAAGGGTATTCAAGACAATATACCAAGCCAAAATATGTGGATCTGCTTATGGATCTACTTTTACCCGATTTTAAATATAAATATTTATGCAATGACATGTTAATTTGCTTTATTGGAACTGGTTACGTTTACACTATTGACCATGAATTGCATGATTCGATCCACGTTATATTATTAAAAAAATAATTTAGACAAGGATTTTAGTTTCAAATTTATGTTTGTAATATTTTTCATTATTGTTAATTTTTGTATATGATTTATTAATTTCATATATATAAATATAATATTTTCTTTTATTTTTTCCGGCTAAATATAATCGGTTTCCTAAATATATCTATTTTAAATCTCTTATTTTATTTTTTTTTCAAAATTCATCAACTAACCTAATTGCTTTTCTCATATATATAGGTTGACAAAGTCTTGTTTAGATCATATAATTTTTTCATGGTTATTTTTCTATTAACAAAAGATTAAACAAGGTACGTCTATATCCGTTCATATTTTTATATGATATGAAAATAGACTTTAATCCAAGAACATAATATGAATTAAATCTTTAGATTAGAGCACTAATAAGCTAACTTCTCTAAGAACTTTATAAAGTGACTAACTAAGAACTATTTTGGTAAGAAATTTGGAGAGAAAGATTATTCTTATACTTTTGTTTCTTCTTAATCTTATCTCTTTACAAATGAGTTACAACCTCTATTTATACTAATGAGGAGGACTTATACACATGACACATACGCAAACATGTGTCAACAAGCTAAGTAGGATGGGTGTACTAAGGTGATGAATAATCTTCATGACTCTTCATGACTCTTCATGACACTTGTCAAATATGTAGATATGATTAGTGGTAACAAGTGATGAATAATCACACTAATTCTTAACACTCCCCCTTGAGTATTCATCACTTCCGGAGTTTCACTACCTCGTTAAAAACTTTCTTGTAGAAAAATCCAGTGGGATAAAAACTACAACAAGGAAAAGAGAGTAGTGACATATATTCCCCTTGGAAAATATTAATACCATTCAATGTTCATAAATCTCGTAGATGACGCATCCCGATACTATGAACATGTTTTCTGAATATTGTAGTAGGAAGCGCCTTTGTAAAAATATCCGCCGCATTATCACTTAAACGGATATATTGAACGTTAATATCTTTATTCTTCTCGAGCTCTTAATGTAACCATCTTTTATTTGGGCAACACATGCTGCATTATCTTCAAATACTTTCGTTGGTTCTTCATTCACAGTTATTCCGCTCACTTCTTGAATATGTTTAGACATAGAACGGAGCCACACACATTCTCTACATGCTTCGTGAAGGGCAATAATCTCTACGTAGTTTGAAGATGTAGCGACTAAGGTCTGCTTTTGAGAACGCCATGAGATCGCGGTTCCTCCCATTGTAAAAACATATCCAGTTTGCGATCTGCCTTTATGTGGATCTGATAGATATCTAGCATATGCAAAACCAACTAAACCAAAACTCGAGTTTCGAGGATAATATAATCCTAAATCTATCGTACCTTGTAAGTAACAAAAAATATGTTTGATTTCGTTCCAATGTCTACGAGTAGGAAGTGCGTTATATCTTGCAAGAAGATTTGTAGCAAATGCTATATCTGGTCGAATGCAATTTGCAAGATACATCAATGCACCTATAATACTCATATAAGGTACTTCGGGACCTAACACTTCCTCGTCATCTTCACAAGGTCGAAACATATCCTTTTCAACATTAAAAGGATCTATTAACCATTGGAGTACTCAAAGGATTCGCTTTATCCATGTAAAAACATTTCAACACTTTTTAGTGTAGTTCGATTGATGCACGAATATTCCATCTCAGAGATGCTCTACCTGGAGCCCAAGACAAAACTTTGTTTGTCCGAGATCTTTCATTTCAAACTCCTTTTTCATATGAATTCGTGCATCATTAATATCATTTTGAGTTCCAATCATGTTCAGGTCAGCAATATAAACGACAATGATCACAAATTCATTCCAGGATTTCTTAATAAAAATGCAAGGGCATATTTTATTATTTACATACCCTTTATTTAATAGAAAACCGCTTAGGCGATTATACCACATGCGTCCGAATTGTTTTAATTCGTAAAGTGATCTTTGTAACTTGAATGAACATAATTCATTTGATATATCATTCATCTTTGATCCTTCAGGGATCTTCAATCCTTCAGAGATTTTCATGTATATATCATTTTCCAGTGATCCATATAGA
The DNA here is from genome assembly GCA_900406425.1 of Iberis pinnata. Classification (NCBI taxonomy): domain Eukaryota; kingdom Viridiplantae; phylum Streptophyta; class Magnoliopsida; order Brassicales; family Brassicaceae; genus Iberis; species Iberis pinnata. Next base: position 7,880 of record OVBE01002184.1, on the reverse strand, counting down.
TATGTAGTCACAACATTCATAAGATACATCTCTAAATTCTTAGATGCCGTTAGACTCATTAAGTATCTGAATGTGATTGCATCCATAATCGGGGAATAAGTTTCTTCATAATCAATTCTCGGTCTTTGGGAGAAACCTTGTGCCACAAGTTGAACATTATATCTTGTTACTTCATTTTTCTCATTCCTCTTTCGCATAAAAACCCATTTACATCCAATCGGCATTACATCTTCTGGTGTAATGAAAATGGGTCTGAAAACCTCTCTTTTATTGAGGGGTAACAACTCTGTTTTCATGGCCATTTGCCATTTCTCCCAATCGTGCCTTTTCTGGCATTCTAATACAAACTTTGGATCCAAGTCATCATCTATTTCTTTAGATACATGAAATGAGAATATTACATCATTATCATCAACCTAATTTCTAAGCCATATTTTTCCGTTATGCGCATAACTAATAGAAATCTCATAGTTTTTTGTGTTATGCTTATCTTCAGGACATTCCACTTTTTCTTGTTCTCCTAGAATATTTTCATATATGCCTTTAGGACATTTTTCATGTTCTTCTGAAACCTTGTCTTCGAGACATTTTTCATGTTCTTTTGGAACCTTGTCTTTGAGACATTTTTCATCTTTTGGTTCTTCTGGAACCTTTTCATTTATTTTTCCTCTTTTATTTTTCTTTCGAAGATTTTTATCCTTAGATCCAATAGGTCTCCCTCTTTTCAATGGAACCTTAAGTTCATTTATTTTATTTCCATCATTTTTCTCTTTAGGAATTTCAATCCTTGATGGGACATTTGATGCAGGTATATATGATTTTGTTACTCTCCGCGTATCAGTAAACGCATCCGGGAGTTGATTTGCCATATTTTGTAGATGAACTATTTTCTGAACTTCAAGTTCACGTTGTTTAGCAGGGGGATCTAAATGTAATAACGATGATGTATGCCATGTAACATATTTTGGAATTTTTTGAATTCCTCCCCCTAATGTTGGAAATTCATTTTCATTAAAATTAAAATCGGCAAACCGTGCCGTAAACATATCACCAGTTTTTGGTTCTAGATACCGAATTATACTTGGTGATGTATACCCAACATATATAACCAATCTCCTTTGTGGTCCCATCTTTGTTCTTTGCGGTGGTGCTACATGCACATACACCGCACATCCGAAAACACGAAGATGAGAAATATTCAGCTTCTGGCCAGAAGTTAATTCCAACGGGGAAAACTCATGATATGCACTTGGTCTAATTTGAACCAATGCTGCTGCATGCAATATAGCATGTCCCCATTTTGAGATTGAGAGTTTTTTGTTCTCAATATTAACGGTCTTGCAATTAGTTGCAACCGTTTTATCAAAGACTCGGCCATGCCATTCTGAGTATGAACGTGGGGAACTAGATGTTCAACATTAATCCCTAGTGACATATAATACTCATTAAATACTTTTGAAGTAAATTCACCGGCATTATCAAGCCTTACTTTCTTTATGACATAATCTAGGAAATGAGCCCTTAACTTTATTATTTGGGCAATGAATTTTTCAAAAGCCGTATTTCGAGTTGTCAAAAGACACACATGTGACCATCTGCTGGATGCATCAATTAATACCATAAAATATTGAAACGGCATGCATGGTGGATGTATAGGTCCACATATATCACCATGTATTCTTTCCAAAAACTCAGGTGATTCATTCCCAACTTTTGTTACTAATGGCCGATTTATCAACTTTCCTTGAGAACATGCATTACACAAAAACTCGCTTGATTGAAAAATCTTCTGGTTTTTCAATGGATGGACACTAGAGTTTTCTACAATTTTCTTCATCATCACTGAACCGTGACCAAGCCTTTCATGCCACACTTTAAATGTACTAGTAAACTTCGGGTTTACTGTGACATACGATTCAATTTTATATACCCTCGTGGTATATAATCTTGAGGATAACATTGGCAATTCTGCCAATATATATTTTACCCTCTGATGCAATGCAAAGATATTCAATGCCATTTTTACTCACTGTTTTTACATGATATCCGTTCTCTCGGATATCTCTGAAACTCAACAAGTTTCTTTTAGATATAGGGGAATATAACACATTACTTAACTCGAATTTTGTCCCTTTTGGCATTGTAAAACTTGTTCTTCCGGAGCCTGAAATTATCTTTGCATTCCCTGATATAGTACTCACGCTTCCGGCGGAGTTTGTTATTTTGAGATCAGAGAAATACTTTTTATCTTTAAGTATTGTGTGCGTCGTCGCACTGTCTACTAGACAAGTATCTCCATCTTTGATCTCAAATTTTGACATTTTTCTGAGTAATCATAAAATATGCATTAACATATAAAAATATGATCGATATTTATAATACAAACGATACTTTAATTACGAGAAAAATATTTTAATACAATACAAAAACATAGTTATTAAACCAAGTTATCATAACTTTCATTTCTTAGTCAATATTTTCCATTGATGCTCCTAGATCAATGAAATCTGCAACATCTAGATGAGTATCTTTATCTAAGCCACAAAAACTAGGTCCGGTTTTATCATGAACGAAATTTGCTTCTACTCCTTTTTCTTTCATTTTCAGGGATTCTTGGTACATGTTAACTAGATGTTTTGGCGTACAACAGGTATGCAACCAGTGGCCTTTCCCACCACATATGTAACAAGAATCTTCACCTTGTCTTTTCATTATACGACCACCATCATTTCCCATAAACTTTATAATTTGCTTCCCTAAATTACGATTATAAAATCCTCTGCCTTGTCATCCTCCTTGTCCTCTTACTCATCTATAACTGTGACCACGTCCTCGACCGCGACCACGTCCTCTATCGCGGCCCCGTCCTCGACCGCGGTCACATCCTCTACCGCGGCCACGTCCTCGACCGCAGCCACGTCCTCGACTGCGGCCACGTCCTTGACCGCGGCCACGTCCACGTCTTAGCAAATTATTATGACTGGACGACGCCACATTGACTTCAGGGAATGGGGGTGTTCCAGTTGGACGATTTTGATGGTTTACCATCACAAGCTCATTGTTTTGTTCAATAACTAAGAGGACTTGCATCAACTGCGAATACTCCATGTATCCGCTTGCTCGGTATTGTTGTTGGAAGAACACATTTCCACGATGAAATGTTTGGAGCCTTTTTTATTTCATATCATAATCGCTCACTTTTTCTCCACACAACTTCATATTAGAAGTTATTCCAAACAAGACAGAGTTATAATCTCCAACATTTTTATAATCTTGAAATCGAAGATTCAGCCATTCATGTTTAGCTTTTGGTAAGATCACATACTTCTGGTGATCAAATCTATCCTTCAGGGATACCCAGAGATCTGCAGGATCTTCTTGCGTAATATATTCATTCTTTAAATCAGCATGAATATGGTGGCGTAAAAATAACATGGCCTTAACCTTTTTCTCATCAGGAGTTGATTCTGACTTATCAATTGCACTAATAAGCTCTTTTTCTTTTAAATGTATTTTTGCATCTACCGCCCATGTCATATAGTTTCTTCCAGAAACATCAAGGGCATTAATTGCTAGCTTATCCAAATTTGACATGATAACTATATACATCATTAAAAGAATTTGTATATTATAAATTTAGCAAAAACTTTTAAGTTTTAGTACGATAAACAATTTAAATTATAGAAAATAATTAAATTCAGAAATTTACTTCAACATGCATATAAAATAATATAATAAATATCATAAGCAAATATCATAATAAAATTAGCATAACGAATAATAGTTAATCATTGGAAACATGCAACTTTTTCATCATATATAATAAATAGATAAATAAATTCAACTTAAATTATAAAATGATCTTACCTGGAAATTAAGGATGAACGAATGAAGATTGATTGTAGAGCGTTCGTGCTGATAACGTGATATGAAAATAGACTCTAATCCAAGAACATGATATGAATTAAGTCTTTAGATTAGAGCACTAATATGCTAACTTCTCTAAGAACTTTATAAAGTGACTAACTAAGAACTATTTTGGTAAGAAATTTGGAAAGAAATATTATTCTTATACTTTTGTTTCTTCTTAATCTTATCTCTTTACAAATGAGTTACAACCTCTATTTATACTAATGAGGAGGACTTATACACATGACACATACACACACATGTGTCAACAAGCTAAGTAGGATGGGTGTACTAAGGTGATGAATAATTACTAATCTTCATGACTCTTCATGACACTTTTCAAACATGTAGATATGATTAGTGGTAACAAGTGATGAATAATCACACTAATTCTTAACACTCCCCCTTGAGTATTCATCACTTCCGGAGTTTCACTGCCTCGTTAAAAACTTTCTTGTAGAAAAACCCAGTGGGATAAAAACTACAACAAGGAAAAGAGTGCAGTGACATATACTCCCCCTGGAAAATATTAATACCATTCAATCTTCATAAATCTCGTAGATAACGCATCCCGATACTATGAACATGTTTTCTGAATATTGTAGTAGGAAGCGCCTTTGTAAAAAGATCCACCACATTATCACTTGAACGGATATATTGAACGTCAATATCTTTATTGACACTTGTCAAACATGTAGATATGATTAGTGGTAACAAGTGATGAATAATCACACTAAATCTTAACATTATATGGTTTTTTAAATAATTTATTTTGTTATCAACCTACACAATTTTATGGTTTTATAGTCTTACTTTTGAAGGCTCTTCATTCTCTCCTCCACAGACAGTTGCTAAATGTCAATCTAAATCGCAAGCCTGGTTTAAGGCTCACTCATCTTCTTCCCAAGATGACCTCTTAAATCTCCAAAAATCAGTCCATTTGACTAAAAGATGGAAACGTCCTCCAGACCCTTGGCTCAAATGTAATGTTGGATGGGCTTGGAATGCTCATACTAATATGGGAGGATGCAGTTGGGTCCTTAGAAACTCAGAAGGTGTCGTCCAACTTCATAGTAGAAGAGCTCTTTTCAATATGACATCTTTTGAAGGGTCCAAAATTGCCTCTTGTCTATGGGCAATAGACAGCATGGCTCAACTTAACTTATCAAACATCATTTTTGGTTAATAGGATCTCTCGTTTGTTGAAGTGCTTCATCGACCAATCCATTGGCCGACATTTCTCCATATTGCTCAATCTCTCTTATCCTCTCTTAATTTTTTGGCTAATTGGCATGTGGCTTTCGAACCTAAGATTGCTAACAAAGGAGTAGCTCTTATAGCAAAAAGTTTCACTAAAAATCTAAGACTTCAGTCTTATGTGGCGTCTTCTCACCCTTCGTGGCTTAATGAGCTTTTTGCTTCAGAGAGGTCTTCCTCTGTTTCTCTTTAACGCACTGCTTCTAAGTTCTAACTATCTCTCTGTCTCAGTTAGTTTTAATCTATTAGGCTACTGTTTTCTATTTTTGGGTCTTGTTTGTAAAATACAGTTATCCCCTTTAATATATAGTTAATTCGTTGAAAAAAGTACGTATACAGCTTTATTATGCTTATTTTAATATATAGATTCTCTAAAATCACTAACTATTATGAATCCGTCTTGTTTATGTATTTATGTGTAGGAAATAGATAAAACATTCACAAAAAACGTTCATAACTGACCATCAACTCGAAATGAAAGCAAAAATATCAATAATAATTAAGAAGGAAAATGAAAGAAACATAAGCGCATTACCAAGTTGAAATGTTAAAGATGAAAGAATACCAAAATGCATATGAAAGATCAGAAGCAATCCATATTAAAAAAAATTGCAAAAAGAGATTTGCATATATCTCTATTATTTCAACAAGTCAGCCAAAAAAAAATTAATATCATAAAATGGGTTCATCCAGAAGAAAAAAATGAGGAGTCAAACGTTTTCTAGCAAACGTCAATATGTTTAAAGACAACCAAATCATATTAAACATTAGATTCGCAATTATGGAAAAGCTTATATGTAACTCGTTTAGAATGTTAGTAACAAATATCATGTGATCCACAAGAGTGAATATTCAAATTGTCCTCCAAATTAACACATCGATGATGAAGAAACAATGTATATGGTAAATTCAATTACAAATTATACTTCATCAATGTTTTGTTATATCAATGATCTAATCATTGTCTTGATATTTAATTTAAGACAAAGTTGTGATGTATAATATATTAAAAAGAGACAGTAAAAACAATAAGTTTGACGAATTACTAACGGCTTATCGGTAGAATATTTGGTCTCAAATTAACAACATAATTTTTATTAATAATGTGACACATTACCGATAGTAAATACCTAGTTGTATATTAATCGATGGAACTTGTGGCATATGTTATTCGTCATAAACTAACCAACAAATATGGCGACAGACGAAAGCATACCTACATAATAATTTGTGGTAGTATTTTCTTCGATTTGTTGTCTGTAAAATTTGTGGCTAGTGTATCCGTTGATATTATGGCATTAGTCCACGATTAAACCCTCATAGGACCTTGTCTAAATTCGGTTTTGTATATTTTGTCGTGTTTAATGAAATTTCAAAAAAAAAAAATATATTTATTCTAATCAAAATAAGTTTATGTATCGCTTTTATATTTCCCTGTATTAAACTTCCTTCTTTATTGAGAGAAGGAAATAACAGAATTATTCCTCTCTCCACCTCTCTCTCTCTGTCTTCCAACTCTCTCTTCTCTTAGACTCAGATCTAAGGTTGAGACCTGAGGAGAGATTCAGAGGAGGCGAGACTTTCACCACCGCTCGAACCGCCTCTCTTGCACCGTGTTCTCGGGCTCGCCGGCGAGACCCAACCCTGGCGAGCTCGCCTTGTTCTCCCATCTCCTAAAACTTCTCTGGATCTACATCTCCCCTTTCTTCCTAGTTCATTTTAGTTTTTCAGACGAGGAAAAAGTAGCTCCATGGCGGTGGATTTGGCCGGATCTACCTCTGCATGAAGCTCGGAAGACGGTGGTGAAGAGAAGACGGATCTCAAGCTCCTGGTTTTTGGGTCGTCCAGCCGGCGGAGAGAGAAGCGGCGTCTCCTTGTGGTGGTGCAGGGACCACCGTCGTCGGGAGACAAAGCCAAACCAAGCCCAACGGTTTTTCGACCCGTTCCCAAAACCAGGACGGAAACCTAACCGCTTTCCTCCCAAACCACCGTGGCTATCAACCGGAGCAGCCTCTTTCTCCCTTCCGAAATCTGAAATCTAAGTGGATGGTGATGATGTTCGTCTGAGCGGCATCAGAGCTTTCTCGGAGCCGCCGCTGGGTCGTTGGTGGGACAGCACCGGCGAATTGGCAGCTCGTCGGCGGCGGCGGCGAAAAATTGGTTCTCAATTTTTTTGCTAGGGTTTTCATTCTGTAATTGGGTCCGGGCCTCTTTAGGGTTTTGAAAAAGCCCAATCCGAATTGGGGATTTTGGGCTTCAGATGTATTTTCATTTTTGTTTGGGCTGATAGGAGTGTAATGATGGGAGTGTAATGGACTTATATTTGGGTCTAATAAATACAACCTTTAACACAAAAAAACTTCCTTCTTTATTGTTGAATCAAGACTTAACAATAGGTTTAGGTCTTAGATTATGTGGGTAAAAGCTCTGAAGAATTTCATATATCGTTTAGGAATAATTACATGGGTATTTATAGTGAAAATACATAGTTAAAACCCTAATTACATTGTTTTAACCTAATGGGCCATGAGC
>OVBE01002183.1:0-31882 GCA_900406425.1 Iberis pinnata | reverse complement strand
CTGATATGTGCAGATGTGAGTGGTTGCTCCAGTGTCATACCACCACTCCATTGGATTATCATCCACCATTTTTACCTCATTCACAACAGCACACATATCTTCCTCGGTAAGGTTTGCTTGAGGCTGTCTGAGATTCTTGGGTTTGCTTCGACAAACGTCCACTTTGTGACCCTTTTTGCCGCACTTTTGGCACTTTCCTTGGAATTTCTTCTGAGGAGCTTTACCTTGCTTCTTGAACGATGCCGAAGAAGGTTTCAAAGCATTTTTCGGGTTTGTCAGCTTTCCCTTGCCTTTGTTCTTATGTTCAGCCACATTAACAGTGTGTTGCTTCACATCTTGAAAGTTGGAGCGGTTCTTTTCTTCCATTTGAAGTTGCATGATGACATCAGAAAGCAACATTGGATTCTTCTTATGCTTGAGATAGTTCTTGAAACTCAGCCAGCTCGGCGGAAGTTTCTCGATGAAACAATTAACAGTGAAGATCTTGCATATCGACATTCCCTCGGCCGCTATGTCATGGCACAATAGACTCAACGAGTCAACTTGCTCCATGCCATGCATTAACATATTTCTGACAACTAGCATCGACAGACTTGTACTTCTTCTCTAAGTCCATCCAGAGTTCCTTAGAAGTGTGGGCTTCTGTAGCATAAACGTCAAAGAGGACGTTGGTGAGGCGGCCCATAATCCAACCTCGGCACACAAAGTCTGCATGCTTCCATGCATCAATTGCAGTAAGGAGTTGTGGATCCTTGTTTCCAAATGGAACAATCGGCGGATCCTCGTTGAGAAATTTCTCACAGTTCATATTGCTCATGTAGAAGAGCATTTTCTTCTGCCACGTCTTAAAGTTATTGCCTTCGAACTTGTCAGGCATTAACCCTTGCACTATCGCAGTGGGTAAATGAGTCAGAAACGGTTCATGTGGAACGGTTGAGCCTTGGAGACGAACTCCGAATAGGTCTTGAGTTATGGTCTCAATATGTGAAGCATTGGTTTGACCGTAAACCGAATCCGTTTTCGGACCGTCGGTTTGATGCATTTCAGTCACATCAACGCCATCAGTATCAGTTACCATTTCTGTTAAAAGAAAGCAACGATATTAGTGAACCGGTTTAGTAGTATAAACCGTAAAGTAAATTTTTTTCATAATCTCATAAATGCGTTTGCGAATCAGAAACGTAATAAAAATCAGAAATGTTTCGAGGAAACTGAAAGGGTTTTATAGCTCTCCCATTTCCAGCTGGTGGGCTTCTCCTGGGCCTGCGATTTATTCAGAGAAAAGTTAAGGGAGTGGGCTTCTAAAATTAAATCCAAAGCCCAAAGACAGTTAGAGGTTTATATATCTCACCAGATTCTGTTAAAGAAAATAACAGAGATATTATTTTCTTCTTCTTCTTCTTTCGTCGAAGACTTGAGGATCACCATTGAAGGAGGTTGGTGAGCTTCCAAGATCAGTCGCATCTTCAATCCACTTACAGAGATCGGTTGATTCTACTCCTCTTTTATTGTTCAATTGCATACCTATAAGCAAACATTATAGGATTAGATTTCTTTTAAGATCTACACTTGTAATTTGTAATATGTTGTGTTTGTCAAAGCACAAACTCATATAGTGGATTGGAGAGGATAAATCTCTCCCCCGGAGGTACCTTAAGTGGGAACTGGGTTAACAATTTCCTTGTTTAGTTTCTTTTACATCATTAACTTGAATAACAAGTAACAAGAAAAACCTAACAAGTGGTATCAGAGCTCCAGGCTCAAAGTGAGTTACGCATCTGTATTCAAGGAGCGTCCGATTATCCCAAAGTTTCAAAGAAGCAACAATAACTCAAGAACAGAAGACAATCGCATAAGTGAAAGTGAAAGAATAAGGTTCGAAACTTATCCTTTGGTAATCTTGATTGCTTTTCCTTTGTAGTTCTTGTGTACTAAGCTTTCAGGTAAGAATGGGAGAAAATTCACTAGCATATACGCGTGTAGAAGTAGAAAGATTCGATGGATCAGGTGATTTTGGTCTTTGGAAGGTCAGGATGCTATCGCACTTCAAGATGATAGGCCTAAATGACATCTTGTTTGACCAAGACTTGCTCAAAGATACACCAGTTGGTGTAACAGACTCCAGCGGCTCAGTTCCGGGTTCGGGAGGAACAGGAGAAGTCACAACCGATAAGACAAAAGAAAAAGATCCGGTTAAAATCGAGAAATCAGAAAAAGCTATGAGCGTGATAATTCCAAACGTGAATGATCAAGTTCTAAGAAAGATAATACATTGTGAAACTGCAGCTGCAATGTGGTCTATGCTAAATACACTATACATGGAAAGCACTCTACCTAACAGGATCTATTTGCAAACCAGATTTTATACATACAGAATGTTAGACTCAAAGACCATTTATCAAAATGTTGATGAATTCCTAAAGCTAGTGGCAGACCTTAGCAATCTCGATGTAACAGTTACAGAAGAAGTTCAAGCAATCTTATTACTAAATTCATTACCAAGAAAGTTTGATCATCTAAAGGAAACACTCAAATATGGTAAAGAAACATTAAGTTTACGTGAAGTTACAGCATCAGCCAAGTCTAAGGAAAGAGAGCTATTAGAAGTTGGTAAAGGAAGCAAATCGCAAGCAGAGGGCTTATTTGTTTCTAACAGAGGAAGATCAGAAACTAAGGAAAATCAGTCAAGCAAAAGAAGATCTAAGAGCATAGGTAAAGATAAAGACAATCAGAAAGGAAAAAATAATAAAGGAAAAGGTTGCTTTGTTTGTGGAAAAGAGGGACATTGGAAGAACGATTGCCCAGATAGAAAGGCAAAAGAATCAAAGGGTTTGGTGAATGTTTTTGAGAATGTATATGAACCTACGGTTCTAACAGCTAGCGTATTTGATTCAAAGGAAGAGTGGGTGTTAGACTCAGGATGTACGTTTCATATAACACCCAATAAAAACCTCCTTTTTGATCTAGATGAGTATGAAGGAGGCAAAGTTCTTATGGAAAATAATACAAACAGTCAAATTCATGGAATAGGTAAAATCAGAATTGATAATCCTGATGGTTCATGCGTGATACTAACCGGAGTTAGATACATGCCAACTATGGGAAGAAACTTAATATCCTATGGATGCTTAGAGAAATCAGGTTGCCGATATGAAGGTGAAGATTTCAGAATACAGTTTTATAGAAAAACAGATGGCAAAAAGGTTTTGGATGGAGTGTACAAGAATGGTTTGTATTACTAAGAAGGAAAAGTTAAAGTGGCAGAATCTAATTCTGTTAAAAGTGTTGTTGACAGCACAAGTAAGTGGCATTCCAGACTTGGGCACATGAGCCATAAGAATATGCGAGAATTGGTTAAAGGAGGATATCTTTCAGAAAAGGATATCAAAACCTTAGGGTTTTATGAAACTTGTGTGTTAGGTAAGGCTCATAAGCAGAGCTTTTCTAAGTCCAAACACACTACCACTGAAATCCTTGAATATGTTCATTCGGATTTGTGGGGATCACCTAATGTAATTCCAAGTCTAGCAGGAAATCAGTATTTTATAACCTTCATTGATGACTTTAGCAAAAAAGTTTGGATCTATTTCCTAAGAACAAAAGATGAAGCGTATTTGAAGTTTTTAGATTGAAAAGCACTGGTTGAGAATCAAACTGGAAAGAAGATAAAATGTTTAAGAACTGATAATATCCTAGAGTATTGCAATAACATATTTGAAACTTTGTGCAAAGAAGCTGATATTAAGAGACATAGAACGTGCACTTACACCCCTCAGCAGAACGAAGTTTCAGAAAGGATGAATAGAACAGTTATGAATAAGGTCAGATGCATGTTATCAGAAAGTGGGATGGAAGAAAGATTTTGGGCAGAAGCTGCATCAACAGCAGTTTACTTAATCAACAGATCCCCTAGTTCTTCAATTGGTTTCAAAGTTCCAGAAGAGTTGTGGTCTAATTACAAGCCTCAAATAAACCACTTAAGAAGGTTTGGATGTGCAGCTTACGTTCACACGGTGCAATCCAAAACAAGCTCAAGAGCAAAGAAATGTTATTTTGTTGGCTATCCACAAAGAACTAAGGGATTCAGAGTCTGGTTACCAGAAGAAAATCAGTGTACAATCAGTAGAAACGTGATATTTCATGAAGACGAAGTCTTTAAGGACAAAGCAGAAATGATGACAGAATCAGAAGGTTCAGAGTTCGGAATCAGGAAGAACAAAGGAAAGAAGGTTTCCTTTGCTCCAGAATTAGTACAAAATTCACTAGTTCAGACTACGAAAAATGATTCAGTTTCAGGTGGAGTTCCATTTGAACAAGAAGAGCAGTCATCAGTTTCAGGTGGAGCAGATGTGCAAAATGAACAGAATGAGCAAGAAGTTTCATATTCAAAAAATGAAGTCACCACAGCAGAAGCACCAGCTCAAGAATATCTTGATAGTTATTTACTTGCACGAGATAGAGCAAGAAGAGTTAGAAAGGCTCCCTCCAAGTATGATGATTTTGATGTATCAGCCTATGCACTAGTTGCTGCTAAGGATATAGAAATTGAAGAACCTATGTCCTATGCCGAAGCAATGAGGAGCTTGAACAAGAAATAATGGACAGAAGCGTGTGTAGATGAAATGGATTCATTGAAGAATAATTGCACTTGGGAGATTGTGAAAAGACCATTCAAGAAAAGGATTATAGGATGCAAGTGGGTGTTCAAAAAGAAACCCGGAATACCAGGTGTAGAACAGCCAAGATTCAAAGCGATATTAGTGGCGAAAGGTTTTTCACAAGTGGAAGGTGTTGATTATACTGAAGTGTTTGCTCTAGTTGTGAAACATGTTTCTATAAGGATCATGTTATCCCTAGTTACTAATGAAGATCTAGAGCTAGAACAGTTGGATGTTAAGACAACTTTCTTAAATGGAAATCTTGAGGAAGAAATCTTCATGGAACAGCCAGAAGGTTTTAAGCAGAAAGGAAAGGAAGTATGGTATGTCTCCTAAAGAAGTCCTTTATACGGATTGAAGCAGTCTCCAAGGCAATGGAACAAGAGATTTGACAGATTTATGAAAGAACAGAAATTTAATCAAATTCAATATGATATGTGTGTCTACATCAAAGGTACATAAATTTTGAACGTTGTCTATTTGCTAATCTATGTTGACGATATGCTAGTGGCTTCTAGAGATTTAGATGCAATTCAGAGTTTGAAGAACAGTCTAATGAAGGAGTTTGAAATGAAAGATTTGGGGCTAGCAACTAGAATATTAGGAATGGATATTATTAGAAATAGAAAGAAGGGAATCCTAAAGCTTTCACAATGAAAGTAGTTGGAGAAAGTGCTGAAAGTTTTCAATATGTTAGATTGTAAGCTAGTTATAACTCCGTTTGGTTCAAAAGTTAAACTAAAGAGCCTAAGTGATGAAGAACTAGAATCAGAGTCAAAGTTAATGGCTGAGATCCCTTATGCAAGTGCAGTGGGAAGTCTCATGTATGCCATGGTGGGATCTAGGCCCGATTTAGCACACTCAGTTGGTGTGGTAAGCAGGTTTATGGGAAAACCTGGTAGAGATCATTGGCAAGCAATTAAGTGGATTATGAGATACATTAAAGGTTCATTAGATTGCAGTTTAACTTTTACTAAGGATTCAAGTTTTAAAGTTGAAGGCTACTGTGATGCCCATTATGCTACTGATCTAGATAGAAGAAGATCCATAACTGGATAAATATTTCAAGTATGAGGTAACACAGTTAGCTGGAGATCGGGGCTCCAACAGGTCGTGGCACTCTCAACTACTGAAGCCGAATATATGGCTTTAGGAGAAGCAACCAAAGAAGCAATTTGGTTAAAAGGAATGGTTGAAGAATTAGGTTTCAAGCAAGGCAGTATTAAAATATTTTTGATTCACAAAGTGCAATTTAATTAGCAAAANAAAACCCTTAACTTAATCGATTCTTTTCCTTAATTAAAATTCACACAAGCTTGAATCTAGCAGATCTACTCACAAAGAGCGTACCTGGTAAAACCCTTGAAAAGGGGTTGGTGGCTCTGAAGGTGGTTACCTAGTCAACCAGAGAAAACGATAAGAACACGACTCTGACCCCTTCTGTTTCTTGTTGTCTGCAAGGTGAGAAAACGATAAGAACACGACTAGGTAACCACCTTCAGAGCCACCAACCCCTTCTGACCCCTTCTGTTTCTCTGGTTGACTAGGTAACCACCTTCAGAGCCACCAACCCCTTTTCAAGGGTTTTACCAGGTACGCTCTTTGTGAGTAGATCTGCTAGATTCAAGCTTGTGTGAATTTTAATTAAGGAAAAGAATCGATTAAGTTAAGGGTTTTCAGATTTACTCACCATTTTGTTTAGACATGGAGTTCCTGGTTTTGAGATCTTCAGATCCATTTAAGTCAGTGATCGTCTCTCAGAATCACATGCAGAAAGTTTAAACAGAAAACTCAGAGTCTTGGACAACAAAATGTAAACAGAAGGTAAAAGGTTTTGAACTGTGGGTTTTATACCTCTTTGGCCTTCAAATCTTCATTTGGAATCGTCAGATATGAGCTTCTAAGTCACATGCAAGAGTCATTAGAGAGTCGCTTGGTATTCTCTCTTGAGAACTCTCATATATTTTTCAGGTACATGCAAGACAGTGGAAAAAGCGTAGTCAGTCAAGAAAGTTTTCAATCCAGAGTTAAATAAAGCAAAAGGAAGGAGCTTACCAGTTCTATATTTTAGCTCTGTACATCTTCAGAAGAAAAGCTTCCTTGTTTATCCTCGCATGCAGAAGAAGATAAGAGTTAGATCAGAGTTATCAAGCATAAAATAAGTTCAAAAGAAAAGTGGAAGACGGAGGGTCAGAAGCTTACCGAGATGTGGAGGATCTGTTGATCGGAGAAGAAGTAGGATGAGTATTTTTTCAGCATGATCAGAGACTCTTGAAGAGTTTTGGTCTGAGAGAAAGAGTATTCTCTCTCTTGTGTCGGCGAAGGAAGTTAGAGTGAAAGAAAATTAGGGTAAATGAGAGGCTAAGGTGGAGAATGAAAGGGTTTTATAGCTCTCCCATTTCCAGCTGGTGGGCTTCTCCTGGGCATGCGAGTTATTCAGAGAAAAGTTAAGGGAGTGGGCTTCTAAAATTAAATCCAAAGCCCAAAGACAATTAGAGGTTTATATATCTCACCAGATTCTGTTAAAGAAAATAACAGAGAGATTATTTTCTTCTTCTTCTTTCGTCGAAGACTTGAGGATCACCATTGAAGGAGGTTGGTGAGCTTCCAAGATCAGTTGCATCTTCAATCCACTTACAGAGATCGGTTGATTCTTCTACTCTTTTATTGTTCAATTGCATACCTATAAGCAAACATTAGAGGATTAGATTTCTTTTAAGATCTACACTTGTAATTTGTAATCTGTTGTGTTTGTCAAAGCACAAACTCATATAGTGGATTGGAGAGGATAAATCTCTTCCCCATAGGTACCGGGTTAACAATTTCCTTGTTTAGTTTCTTTTACAGCATTAACTTGAATAACAAGTAACAAGAAAAACCTAACAGAAACGATTAACGAATCGCAAACTTCGTTACTGTTTTGATTTTAAAACGAAAAAAGAGTAAATTTTATTAAATGTTTCGCGGAGACTATAGTAAAATCATGAAGAATCGTAACATAAACATAATGTGAAATTCGTAGAATAAAACGAATTTGATAAGAAACAAATTATAAAATAACGTTCATAAACAAAAGTGAAAACGATTTCATAAACAAAAATTATGAAACCGTAAGAAACATGGAAAATGAAACTCGTCTTTCATGAAGGAAGTAAAATTGAATTTTGCTTGTAAACCAAATTTCTTAAAGTCTTAAACTTCTGGAGTCTGGTTAACTAGACGTTGCAAAACAATGTGCGGATAATTTCCAGAAATTATGAAGCAATTTTCTAAAAGTGATGATCGAAATGATGTAAGCACAAATACAAATTCGTAAATTATCACAAACTAAACTGAAACAAAATTCGTAAACGAATTATGAAACAAAACTCGTAAACGAATTTGAACACGAGGCCGGTAAAAGATATGTAAGAAACCAATTGTTAAATCAAATTTCTAGAGACGACGACACTGGTTTTTGAAATCAAATAAAAAACGAAAGACGAAACCGGTTAAACAACGTAACAAACCCGAACCGATTTAACGTAACAAACCCGAACTGGGTTTAAACGAAGGTAAATATGCAGAAGGATATGTGTTTTTAAAAGTCAATCCGATTTAAGGTAAAATGTAAAGACGGATTTATTGGATTAAGACCGTTAGAACCGCATAAACCGAATTGAGCAAAATTATGAATAACCACAAATACGGATTAAGAACAGTGATTAAAACCGATAAGAAACACAAACGGAGTTGAGAGTTTAATCTCTTTTCTTAATCCAATAAACCGCCCGTAGTGCGACGGTTATAAGCGACTTTGGTTCCCAGTTTAAAACCGTTAACAAAATCTGATTACCACACCGAAAATCATATTTACAACGAACGTAATTAATGCGTACAATCTCGAGACACTTACAGTGACGGATCGATGGATATAGTATCAACGTTTGAAGATCGAGTTGAAGAGAATCAAAGTTTATGTTCGTTGAAGACTTGAAGTTTTAAGTTTCTTTTGTTCTATTTTGTTCCAGAGAACAAGGAAGAAGAAAGGTGTTTTATTATAAACCGAAGTCAAAATGTTTTCTTAATTGAACGAATGCAACCATTCGTTATGTTACTATTCGGTTATGGGCTTAATCGGTTAATGGGCCGAAATTTAGGCCTCAGATGGGCCGAAATTTTTCATAAAAAGTTGGCCCAAAAAGAACTAATTTAATGGACCGAATCGATCCTACGACCGGCAACCTGCGCCTTGCCGAGCCGAGTGAGCGGGAGCGCGTGGTTTTCTTCTCTCTTTCACCAAACATAGTCTCATTTTGCTACTCACTTATGAGTATGACATTAGAGGCTATATATATATATATATATATATATATATATATATATATATATATATNNNNTATATATATATATATATATCACTTGAAACTTAAACTTATAAGTCATGTGGGACAAATGAATTTGTTGACTTTATATATGTTTCAACCATCATATTTTGACCACACATTTCTCATTCAATATAATTTCAATTTTAACAAATGATTAGTCTAGTTTGTAACCCAAACTACAAGCTTTCCAATGGACTCATAATCCATTAATTCTGGACAACGATGTTACCGAAATATTCATTAAAAGTTGACATTAAGTCACTTGTTAAAAATTACATTCCAACAGTAACTTGTAATTTATAACATTTCACAGATTCGAAAAGTTAGCTGAGCACTGAAGAGAAGTAAGCTCAGAGAAAAGAGTGTTGGCAACTTGGCAAAACATTTAGTTGTGTCGAAAACACCACAAGCTGCTACCGTACGCAAGGTTTAGAGCTACATGTATGTAATGTAATATTAAGTTGAAGTCAACGGTAAGAACAGAGAGTGTATGGTCTGTTTCAAGAATCACTCTTTGCTTCTAGCTTTCATGTGTTTCATCATTCTTAGATAAATAAACTATATTTTCCAAATATATAATAATAAACGGAAGATGTATGATATTGATTCCAATACGCTTGAGTACATAAAACCAATTGATGCAATTCTGGATATTTTTATGATGATCACCACATGGCTTCTTCTATAGGTTGTGGGCACTCCTACCAGAAAACATATATAAAAAGATATTTAAAATAAAATAAAAAAGCAGGATTGTTCAACGTTGGGTTGCCCTTATATATGGGTAACATTACAAGTCTTCAGTGAAATAAATTCTATAACATAACTGTCAGCACTCCAAAATTGCATTATTCACATTAATGAATGACTCAAACCAATCTATTTCATTTCATTTCATTTCCTTTGTTTTTTTCTCTTCCCCTTTTGTTACATCGCATTTACCATTCCTTGCCGACGATTTGTTGAACTTTATTATTTACTTCAATGCTAGCAAAAGGCTACTTGAGTACGTTTTAATTTTAAATTGTCTACCAAATTTTTATTTGTATTCTTTTTCTCAAATAAATATTTTCTTTGTTATAACTTGAGATATGAATATAAGGTATAACGATGTGTTGTAATTCCTAACAATCTATGATGTTTTCTAAAACAAAAAACAAAAAAAAAAAAATTTTTATGACATATTAAATTTTGTATTTTACAATTTTAATTGTCAGGATCACATAAATGTTAAGTTAAATTTAGATATATGAGATTTCAATATACTTAAAAATTCGACAACGGAACAACTAACAAACTCAGTTCAAGATTTTTAAGCGTTTTATATATCGTGCCTCTATCGGTATCCACACACAAACTAGACTAGAACAGAATGTTAGTACCGCTGAGATCGAATCTCAAACTTTGACAAAAAGCTTTCGCCTTTTTCTATATGGTTAGATTTTAGACGTGTTTGTAAGTATTTTTTTAATTGAGAAAAAAATTGTCCTCTTTATTATTTTATAAGATAATCCTAATTTATTTTAAAAAGTTAATATAAAAATATTGTAAATCTAATTTAAAAGGGTTGACTTTACTATATCCCCAAACTATATGTATCCAAAGTATTTTTATTCAAACTTTGTACCTCTTTAAAAAAACCCCTGAACATGTATATCTCTTTACATGACCCACTAAATTAATCAATTTCATTACTAATCCCTACAGGTGATCAATAAACTTAATTTGTGATTCCAAATTAACAAAACGTGACAAGAAATCGTGATTGATAATTAATTAAAACTAACCTCGTTACTAAATAAGTTATCCAAACCCGATATTAACTTTATTTTTAATTTAACCTGGAAAAAAAAACAAGAAAAAAAAAATTTGGGGTTAAAGCTAAAATCGGATTAAATTAAAATAAAGTTAATATCGAGTTTTGGTAACTTATTTGGTAACCGGTTGGTTTTAGTTAAGTCTCAATCGCGATTTCTTATCGCGTTTTATTAATCTAAAATCGCAAATTAAGCTTATTAATCGCTTGGGGGGGTTTAGTAATGATATCGATTAATTTGGGGGAGAGTCAGGTAAAGAGGTATATATGTTCAAGAGGTTTTCTAAAGAGCTACAAAGTTGAGGGATAAATATTTTGAATGCATATAGTTGAAGAGGTCTAGTGAAGTTAACTCAATTTAGAATTAACCATATCCACCAAAATCTTTACTATATACATATCTATATATGTAGAAGAATAAATATTATTATCTATATTTATCATATAAGTAAAAAAATCCTCAAAATACCAATATTTACTTTGATCTAATTTTTTTTAGATGTGTAATTGTATATCAATATATAATATTAGCAATAAATTCATAAAGCATATTATAAGCGGTCTCTTCCATAACATTATAACCACATAAGATTATATAATTGTCAAACTTTGACTCTACATTCTTATAATCAATTTTTCTTTATACTTAGTATCCAACTTGTTCTAAAATCATACATTCCTATAATTATTTTTCTTTATATCTCAATTTAAGCATAAGGCAAAAATATTGTCATATTTATTAAGCCATAATTTATCGAACTTCAATTTATACTGATTAAACAAACAACTGACATGTACCTCACATGAGTATGACCACGCATTTCTCAATATAAATATCTTCGATAAGCCTAGAGATATTTATATCATGTTATATAAGAGGGGAAAATTCATATTCTTCCACACTTTACAATATTCATGATCATTATAATCACATTTTATAGTTAACATTAGTATCGTTGAGATTAGATCTCAAAAAACTAATTTACTTTTTTCCTTTGAGGTTTTATAAGTGTTCGTAAGTTTTCTTTATAATAAGAAAACCAACTTCTTCACAACATGTGTCTATTTTATTATAAGAAAAATCCTAAAAGCATCTCCATGGGTGTTTCTTAAGTCTAGTATCTTAAATCATTTTTCATTTACTTTAGATTTAATTTTGTGTCTAAGATACTTAAAAATCTTAGAAACAAAATGTTTCTCCATTGATGTATCTTAAACTTTGTTTCTTAAAACAAAACTGTCAACACAACATGTTTTTTTATAAACTTACAAATTCATTCTAAACATATGCAACATGAAAACTAAATTACATAATCATATATTGTATTTAAGAAACCAGTTACACACTTTAGCCAAGTCTAAACTCATATGAACTGAATCGTCTACCTCTCCTATGGCCTCCTATGAAATCATATAAACTTTAGACAAGCCTAAACTCATACAAACTAACTTTTTAATCCTAAAACAAATTAGATCTTCTTCTTCTGCATTCTTCTTTTTATGCTTATGCATTTTTTTTCTTGTGCTTCTGAAAAAACGGAAGAAACATAAGAAGACAATAACTTTAAAACAGAAAATGATTTAAACCGAACACATAACACAAAATACATAAAGTCATTGAAATTGAAATTGAACACAAAATCACAACAACCAATCCTAATCTAACTATAGAACTGTCACATATCCAAAGAAAATTTTCAAATCCAAAAAGTGGAATATGATATAGAGATATAGTTGAGTCTTCTGACATCACTTCATCATATTGAGGTTCAATTATAATAGGAGTACCTACCATCTAACACAATCAAAACAGCTTGTACCATCATATACAACAAAATCAATAAGAGTTATTCTACTCTCCATATGATACGAAAACTAAAATGCTTGTCAAAATCATGATTAAGGCATAACATGGTTCTTGAAAACAGAGGTGAAAACCCAAAAACTATACAATACAATGTCTACTCAAATTCACAACTTTGCAATCACAAAATTATTGTATTGACATGCTTAGATTTATGATAAGATGCAACAATACAAAACCGCATTTTAGATCTATCATGTGAGAAATTTGTTCATCGATAGTGCTTGAGCTATGTGAATTTTTCTAGGGTAAAATAAACAGAGCTGCCATGATTCTTCTGCTGATTTTCACGAGAAACGACTAGAAATACAGAGAATCATATGCATAAACAAGTATAGAGCACAGTAACAGAGAATTTGAGCAGAATCTTAAGCGTGATACAACTTGATTGAAAAACAAATAAACAAAGGCAAAACAAACCGCTACAAATCTAATTCAAAATGGAGAAAACAAACCTGTAAATCGAATTCCCTTCACTATTCCATCGGAGAGATCGAACATGATTCAGAAGAGGAGATAAGAAATGTCGATGGTGAGATAAATCGCTTCTGCGATAGAGAAGAAAAGGTTTTGGAAAAAAATAAGACAAAAAATAAAAAAAAATTAGATCCACTCACCATGTGACACATAAGGGTTTCTTAAGTTTTCAGAAAAAAAAATCCTTATCTAAAAGCATCTCCATTGCGAGTTTCTCAAATAGGGGTTCTCGATATACATATGTGTGTAAGTATATAAAATATTACTATTTAATTGTGAGTATCTCAAAATGATGAGAAACTCATTCCACGGTATATCATTTGAGATACTTTGGAGTGGGTTTCTAATCATTTTGAGATACTCATATATACTTACACATATATGTATATTGAGAACCTTATATGAGAAACTCCAAATGGAGATGTTCTAAGGTTCAATTCTTAAAGTTTAAGACATTTTTTATTTATTTTTAATCAAAATAAAGACTATAAACTTCTTAAGAACCATATATACCATCCCCATCAATGTTTCAAATCTTATTTGGAATTGTCTTTATCTACCAAAATCTATGTTATATACAAATAATAATAATAATAATAATAATAATAATAATAATAATAATAATAATAATAATAATAATAATAATAATAATAATAATAATAATAATAATAATAATAATAATAATAATAATAATAATAATAATAATAATAATAATTATTATTATTATTATTATTATTATTATAATAATAATAATTATAATAAGAATAATAAAAATAAAAATAATAATAATAAATATGATTATTTATATTTATTATTTGAATAGAAGATTCTCAAAAACCCAAATATATTTTGATGTAGTGTGTTTACGTGTATAACCTTACAGAATTATATAATATTAAAAATTGATTCATGGATCATAGATTATAAGTGATTTTTAACAAAATATTATAATCATCTAATATTATATAATTTTCAAATCTTAACAATACAACTTAGAAGATTTCAGGACACTCTCAAATATCCCAACACGATGGAGAACGAAGTGTTAGATCTCAATCTAGAGAACGAAACCACTTTTAGTTGTTGATGTCTTCTACGAGAAATGAGTTATACTACTAATGTTAGAGCACGAAAGTATATTAAATTAATTTACTCAAAACAAATTATAAGACGTTACGTTTTTAGGTGTTAACAAATTTTTTTTGTTGGCGCGGATAAAGAGCTATAGAAAGAGAGCTAAGTGATAGTTTAAAGCTTCTCCCGAACATCTCTATGTCTCAAGTCATATACTCTTAAACCTTCCCGAGTTCCTTCACATGTCAAATTCTATTTTTGTCCTTCTTCTTTTCTATATTATATATATATATATATATATATATATATATATAATACAATGACTTTTTTTCTTTTATTTTATTTTATCTAAAAGGTTGTGAAATTGCCAATATCCGATTCAATTTCTAATAAAACTACTAACTCATCCAATTCTTTGTTCAGTTTCTTTGGTTCAATCTTAACTCCAATTCTATTTTAAGTAGTAAATATATTTGGTGTAGTTTGACACATGGTGTCTTCTATGGGGACAAACATTATAAATTGTTCTTCTTACACAAGTGACGAGTACCAAAAGACTCAACATTACCAGTCATTAATTAAGTAAACAAATTTTTATGGCTAACAATATTAACAATGCTTCTCTTAGGTCTGACAAGAGGAGCCATTGGCAGACATTATTCATCCACAATGATCCATGAACTACACCTCTCCTTTCGAGACCTTGACTAGATCAGTACAATCCCACGTATCCATGGGAAAGGTATATGGGGAAAAAGAGAGAAGCTTCAACAAAATACGACAAAACAAAGTGATGTCAACATAGCAAGTAACGACAGATTAAAATAATAAAATAACCAAGGTAACAAAGACTAACTAGGAAATATATGATAAAACTTAAAAAGTGGAAGAGCCTGCTTGCACTGTGGAACCATATATTGTCTTTCTGATAAACAAGAATTTTGTGGATTTCATGTCTAACAAGTAATCCTAGACTATTTATGTGTCTATGTAGTACTTAGGGTATCAATTCAAAATGGGAGCAATCAAGACATTAAAATTTAGGAGAATTATGTTTAGTCTAAGCAAATAAGTGTTTTTGATTTAAAACTAACATCCTAAATAAGCATAAAACATAAAAGTCAACAAAATAAAGAGGTCAACAAAAGGTCAAAGATATAAAAACTCAACAAAGATTAAGAAAAGTCAACTAAATATTTGAAATATAAATCAAGATTAAAAGCTAAGCAAATGAGTCTAGGTGATTGACTTAGGTGATCAAGTAATGTCATATGATGCTTAATAGAATCATTCAATTCTAATCCTTGTTCTAAGATTCCAATTAAAGACTAATTCACTCTAGTGGTAATAATCTCTATTCTAATCATGGAACTTAAACAATCTCTTGGAAAGACACACTCAAAGAAAGCATTAAGGTTTAATCCATACAACCACTAAATTAATTAATACAATCTCTTGGTTAGACTTTATTTAGCATTCAAATAATTCATTCAAACATTTTCACAAACACCTTCCGGACATGAATTTGCGTATGATCTAGAAATGAATGATCAAAGCAAATCTATCATTAAGAACATTAAATAAATGAAGGTTTAAGTAAACTTAGCCCTAAACATCATATTTCATCACTTAATCACCTTAATCTACCTAACCCATTTATTTATAATGGACTACTCACTAATCTTAGATAAAACATCAAACCTCATGAAAAAAATGTGTTTACCCATGATCTTAAACAAGAATCAAACAATAAATAAAGAAGAAATAGATGGGGAAAAAAGAAAGAAACTAAGATGAAACTTCAAAGTGAGGGGTTGCACAAAAGTAGAATGAAAGTTGTTTACAAATTAGGTCTAATATGTAATTATACTCTCCTAAAAATGGTATGAGGTTAACTCAAAACACATGGGTTAACTCAATTGAAAATGGGTAGAGTCTTGGAAAAATAGTTGAAATGTTGACTTCTTTCGTTCCATAGTGGTTTGACCAAACCGCTATACTTGACCAATATAGCTCCCTGGAATAATTTTTGGCTTGTACCGGTACGTCAAACCGCTACATACTCCAATTTTCATATCGATTTTCTTAAACCAATATACCAAGCCGGTATTCCTCCCTGGAACAAATTCCTCTTCATAGCGGTTTGACTAAATCTCTACACTAAACTAGTACAAGATCCACTATGATCCTTTTTGCACCTTTTAAACTCCTTTGATCCATCCTCTTAGTTGCTCAACTTCTTTCACCTAAGATATGTAATGCATATGCAAATATGCTCAAAAATCCTTAAATGCAAGTGTATCTATCCAAAATGCAACAAAACAAAGAGGTAAAATCCGTTAAAAACACAATATATCATCTTCTACTTAATGGGCATATATATATAAAAGAAAACATGAAGAAGACAACTCGGGCATCTAGCAACAGCTTATCTCTCTAATCATATTATAATGATAGGAGTTGCAAGGCTAACACATTATCATGCACGCTATGACGAAATTGATTTTTACCATTTGAAATTTGAAAACACATGCAAACGACTGGAGATATTGACCAAGATTCTATCCTTGTAGACGGAGATTTTAACATAAAAGAAAATTGGGAGGGAACAAGAACCTGAAATGTGGCACCTCGATGAATAAAGAGAAGGATTTATGTTTGATTAAAGGGTGTTCGTTAAAAAGTGAAGTTCAAATGGAAATAATAACCCATCGGACATCTTTAAAAAAAGAGCAACGACACCAACAAAATAAACTGATAAGACACCACCATACGGGACATAGTTGCAAAACCCCAAGAAAAAAGAGGAATTTAGAAAAAATGGAGAAATTTTGACGAAAATTTATAAGTAGAAGTAAGGATAATAAAATGATAAGAAGAAAAAAGGAGTCGTCTGAATTTATAGGAGGAACCAAAAAGGTCAAAAACGCCACAATAACATATGCGAGTCTCTATTAGACCGTTGCGTAAAAAATTTTGGGAAGATGCAGCAGAATTCTCCCATCAATGCTTGTTTAACAGAACATATATTGTTGATATCTCCATTTATTTTCTAAGAAAAGCCCCTAAAATCTTAGCAGTTGGCTTCATGTATTTAAATTTCATCAGTCGCGGAACTTGACCATCAAATTATAATGGCCACTGTTAGAGGTAGATTTCATTTGGATCAAGATCTAAATTTTGAAGACCTTATTCATGCCAAAAAAGTCAAGAAGAGACCTGAAAACCATAAATAAATTTATGCACGTTAGACATTCATAAAACAACACGATGTTACTAACTAGTCTTGAAGAAGCTCGGTGGATAGAAGTTACAATAAATTCTCATTAAAACATGTGTGATTCTTGAGATGCGAATATTACAAACTGAAAAATATGAGGTTAATGACATTTTCCAAAATGGTCATTTGAACTACAAAAATGAAAAAAAAAAACTCCATATTTAGGAGATCATATTCTTTTAATTTAAAACATATTCTTAGCTAACCAAACTATTTTATTATCTATTAGCATCATGTTTTTTTTATTCACCACAAATTTTTAAAGTGCAATTTTGGTTTGAATTTTGATTTTAAGGGTGTGATTTGAGAGAGGTGAATGCTGTTGTTTTATTCTGATAATAAAAACACAAAAGTAAATCCGCGCACGTTAAACAAGAAGTTGTTTTACTCTGGATAATTGGAACGCACTTCAAGTTTTTGCACACTGCAAATATGGTGTGGTCCAATAGAAAAAACGCACAGATTATCTAATAAAAAATTATCAAATTTTAATGTTCTTTCTATAAATAGTATGCATCTTTCTCTATAAAAATTAAACGTACCTCTTCAAAATAAAAGTGTTGCGACCGAAAAATAAAACAATATTCTCCCTAATTTTTTCCATACGATTATATTAGAACTCAAACAAGAAAAGAACTACACCGAATTCCTAAAAGACCGCAAGTAGATCAAAGATATTGATCATATTTTAGTGGATTCGTTAGAGCTATGGATGAAACTCATGTTTGCTTAAAAGTGAAGCGTGAACTTCAAGGAATGTATTGAAATCGACATGATAATGCATCTTTAAACATCATGGCAATGTGTGATATGAATATGTTATTCACATATATTTGGAACGGAACACCAGGATCATGTCACAACACAGCCGTTCTCTCAATGGCACAACAAAGTGATACTGAGTTTCCCTTGACTCCTTCAGAAAAATATTATCTTATTGACTTTGGTTATCCAAACAAACAAACAAGAATTTATATCTCCTTATAGATTGTGACAACACAGAGTTGTTAGACATCATATGATGTAATTCAACATCGTTCCTCCATGGATCAAACAAGAATTGTTTAATCGATGGCATGCTTATTTACGTTCTGTTATCGAGAGGAGTTTTGGAGTTTGGAAAAAGAAATTGAAGATTTTTTATGATTTTTCAAGATATAATCTTGACATACAAAAAAGTGGTAATGGTTACAATGGGATTACATAACTTCATCAAAATTACAAATTTTTTAGATGCGGATTTTGCTGAAATAATGTTAGAAATAGAATTTGACAATGTGATTATGAGCCTGATTGTGTGACATGGAAGAAGCATAAATATCATATGGAGAACACATGTCACAAATAAGAGATAATATTGGAAATATGTTATGGAAAAATCAAAGTGTCGGACTATAATGTTATTTGTATTTCTTGAGAATCTTTGATTAATAAATTTAACAAAATATGTATTTTTAACAAATTAAAAATTTTATTTATGAAACTTTTTATTTATGATATATAAATATTATATTAATAAAAATTATTCATTAAATTTTATAATCATAAATGTAATAGTATTAATATATTTTAATTACTTGATTTTTATGCTTACATTTATATCAAATTTATTTTTATATTATTCAAATATATGTTCCATACTGCTTTTTTATTCACTATTCAGTAATGTTCTTATACCGCTTATTTTTCGTTAACCGCAATTGTACCGAAAATATATTTTTTTTACCTGCACCGCACTTTTTTTTGTCTCGCCCCGTTCAATCACTTTGTCCTGCACTATCAAATCCGCAATTCCAATTCAGAGCCTAAGTAATAGACTAGTTTAGTGAAATTTTATGTTTATTAATATTATTTATATTATGTACATAATATGAAAGACTCTCTTTGTTGGAGGTTGTTTGTTTATTATTTTTTCCAATTAAACTATAATTAACTAGTAAAATCATTTTGGATAGTTGTTCATTGAAGAAGAGAAAATCCTACAAAAATTCGATCAATGAGAGATTTGCGTTAAACGTGTTAAACAATCTGCATCTTATTACAGAGACGAGATAAAAAAGAAAAAAATAATTGTAAAATTTCAAAATTTTGCAACCAATTTAAGGAAATTAGTCATTGTTCTAGAAACTAAACTAGATCATGAAAATAAATTATGTACTATCGGTTTTAAACTTGTTACACATAGTGGAGTGTAGCAAGTAGCAAATAGCAAGTTCTTTTGGTTATTCTCTTGAAGCCTTTGGATTTTTCTGAAAGCAAATCAATTTGTGTATATACATAGGAAAATAATTCATTATTTATATAGAAATATTTCATCATTTTCAAGTCGATGAATTGTTACTTGACCCTCGTGTTTATGTCGCTAGGTTTACAGACAACATATTTTATTATTATCATGCTTACTTTACTATTCTACAGTTTTAAGGACTCGTACCTCTTGAATTTTATATACGTAAATAATATATATAATTGAAATGCTTTGCTGTCTAATCACAGATTAATGATGCAAATAATCTCCAAATTCGGGTCTACTTGGACTTTGGATTATAATATTATTGGGTTTTTGTATACTTTTCTGTTAAAGGGTTCAAATTCAAAACTTGAAAGTGTCAACTTTTAACACTGTTGATGGTGAAGTTGAAACAATCTCTTTTTTTCTAGAAACATTCTTATCTTATTAATCCACTTAGTATTATTTTTAGCATGCAGTTTTTTTTAACATGTCCATTTTGTTTTAAATTCTGTGATCCGATCATATGCTATTTGTAATTACATTTTTTTTGTCGCTGCTATTTTTAAAATTTTTAGTTACATGTTTTATTAAAAATATTATTTATAAGAAAACGTATTATTATTATCCAAACTAGATATTAATAAGATTTCCTTTCAAAACCAGTGATACTATATTACTGTTGATTTTTTTTTTTTTTTGTCAACATCATTGTTAATTAAAATGTGAATAAGTCATAGGCTGTCTTGTGGAACTAGTATACTTGGATTTTTCATCCAAAATGGGATTATTTATGGTAAGATAACATCAAAATAACGGTCTAGCAAATCATTGTTATGGTTCAACTTCTATCTAACTAAATGCTAACACAAATTTGATTCCTCCAAGTAATAAAAATGAAGAAATTCAACACAGACGAAAAATATAAGAACTTTTTTCTAGCCTTTTTAAAAAAATATATATAAAAGTTCTTTTAGACTTTTTATCCAAGGAGAAAAAGGCATATCTTATAAGCTAAGGGATTACGAATTTAGCGACATGAGGTGCCCACTACAAAAGAAGGACAGTCATGACTCATATATTCAACAATCCACTCAAAACATTGAAAAACAATTATATTTATTCATAAAAAAATATATATATATATATATAAAAAAAATCAGAAAAAAAAAAAAAAAGTAAAGGAAGAAAGTGAAGACAGTTGTTTGTGAACTGAAAAAAGTCATTAATTTTACCAAAAGCAGGAAAGTTAGTCGAGAAGCATTGAAAGAGAGTCAAAATGGACCCTCTCTTTCATTTATAAGATCTTATCCCCACAACCAAATTTATTCTATACCTCCAAATTAAAATGTTCTTGAAATTCGATGGCCATTTAAGAACTTTAATCAAATACTTATCTTTCACTAAACCATAGTCGTATCAAGAAATATAAAAAAATATTCCATAATTAATTGCACAAACCATGAAAACGAGATCTTGAGTGTAGATACTCATAAATATGACCGTGTGTGGACTCGACTCTCGAGGAGGGTCCTCCCCTCTTATTCTCTATAATGTTCACATTATTATTATTATTATTATTTTGATTTAACCCAATTCCACATTATCTTGATGAATGTGAAAAATGTAACTATTTGGTTATATTCTCTTTGGCATCTTTCTTGTTTTGTTCACATTATGTTTCTCTGCAAGTGGCCAAGATTATTTTGGAACAGATCATAACAGAGGCGAGGCGACTTATCAATAAAACCAAATATATTTTCATAACAGATTAAAAGATGAACACAATCAAGATTCGTAGTTAGAAACTTGATATAGTTGCAAGTAAAAAAGCAGGCAATTCTCCTTCTCTTGCCTTCACCTTTGCTCAAAAACGTTGAAGGTGAGAATTAGACAAAAAAAAACAAACAAACACATAAACTTAAACATAAGTAGTAAACCCAAATCCAAACTCTAGGGTGAACCCGCGAATTTCCGGTTATGCTAGAACACACTTGATTCCTAATCTGATGAAACTGCTAAAAAACAAAAAAAAAAAAAGGGTTAGCTTTTGAGTTACCGGCATATAAACACATTGAGATTTGAGAATCATCATCGGCTAATGCTATCTTCAATGGTTGTTAATAGTCAGACATCAGTATGCCAAACCGGACGGTTATTGTTCTCCAAGGCTGCAACTTTGGCTTTGTGAGCAGCTGCATTGTTCTTCCCTCTTTCCTCTTGTGGGTACTCGCAGGATTCGGTTAATGAACTTGACTTGAGATCAGCTGGTGGTATAAAGCAATCAAGTGATAAACCTGGAACGTTAAACGCTACTTCTTCAATTGTCCAGCTTTCTTCCATCTTTGTCCTCGTGTGGCTCATTGCCACTTCCCCAAATCTGAATAGGCTCACAACTGAATGTCCTGAGTGAGCTATCATGATCCCTTCCACTTGACGGTAATCATCTAGAGACGAGTTGTATGTGGTCTCCCAGAAAACAGTATCTCCACCATTGGATTGGATCCGAGTCAAATGCGAGTCTTCAATATGAATCAAAAGTCCAGTTTTCTGACTGAAGTAGCCAAAAAGGACGTGCCTTATGATCTCTGCTGGTCCTTCGCTTCTGGCCTTTAGGGTTTCTGGATCAGTACATAGCTTTAAAATGAAGCAATCTTCATCATTCACCTTCTTCTCTCCTATGCACTTGGCTTCTGCAAACATGGTCGCAGTAGTCCTCGGATCAAGTCCCTGAAAACCACACACAAAAAAANCAAAAAAAAAAAAAAAAAAAAACACTAAGCATCTCTGGAACAAACTATTTGGAAAACAAAGTAGTTGTTTTAACCTGAAGTCCACGGCGGAGAGGCCTGACGGGTCCTTTAGCGGTATGAGAGCCGAGCCAAGGAGTGTGTCTCCATACAAGCTTGCCGTTGCAGCCAGCACGAACCTTACTACCACCTACAGCGAGCTCAACGTACCACATGTCTGGATTCATCTGCCAGAGAACGAAACCTCCAGTCTCGGCCTTTGATGGGTTTCGGTTCTTGACTGTTCTTGTGGCGGTTTCCAGCTCTGAAGTTATCATCTTGAGTTTTCCCATTGCATAAGCGTTTTTAATGGAGTTTTGTAGCTTCTGGCCACCGGAAGCTGCCGTGTACTGTTGAAGAATATACTGAGCCGATGATGTTTCCTGTAATTAAGAAAAAACAAATCAGTGAACGATAAACAGAAAAATCTAAAATTTGTTTAATAATTAATATTTAATGACATCAAAAAGTTCAGAAATTCTCCAATCGTTGTAGAAAAAAATCAAATCCCACAAAAGATAATGACATCAATCTCCACCAACCAACGACCAATGAAAACATTCTCAACAAAATAAACTCTAATTTTACAAAAACAAAAAGCAAAACCATTAATTTGTAAAGAATCGAGGACTAAGATCTTGAGTCTCGATTTAGGGATTAAGAAACTTACTATTGGGGTATCTTTGATGCTGAGATGAGGCCAAGGATCGGAGGAGGAGACATGAATGGGAGCAAGAGGAGCTCCCATAACTCCGAGAAGTAGTCTTAGATCATTTCTCCGGTAAGCCGCCGTCGCAGCAATAGACGGAGCACGAGACAGCTGTCCCTTGACCCAGTGTCCCAAACCCGACCCGAGTCGCTTAGATTCTCCTATATTACCTCCTCCTTCATCTGGATCGGGACCTTCCATTACGGGCCTCAAGCTTTCAGATCTCCCAACTAACAGCTCCGGTTGCGTCAAATAGTAGCCACCGCTGCCTGTGATGTTCTTCCTTCCCCAAGAGAGAGCTGACATGGGCGAACTAGAACGAGCGGGGCTAACGGAGCGAGACCGTGTCCTGGAGCGTGACGGTGAAAGACCTCTCACAACTTCGTGCCTGAGAGCAGAGAAGAAGCCTTGCTTTTTCTCCATTCCTCAACTCTCTTTTTGTTTCTCTTCTTCGGCGCGACCTAGCTTCACTATACGAAAAATGTTAAAAGAGGTAGAGAGAGAAGATCTCGAGAGGTTTCGATTAGTTAGTGCCACAGTGGAGAAGAAGAAGAAGAAGAAGAAGAGAGGTTAACGTTTTTTAACGAAGAAGGAGGAAAGCGAATCGAGTGAGAGAGAGAGAGAGAAAAAGACAGTGATTTCAGGTGAAGTTAAAAGACCATTTTGCCCTCTCCTTGTTACTGTAATTCCCAATTGAGGAAGCTCACGCGCCTAGAATAGATTCTTTCCAACCTGGCTAGGCATGATGGACACGTGGACGACACTAGATGGCGAGTGTTAAGATTTGAAAGTACTCGCGGTAGTGTTTCGGGGTTGTAATGTTGCGCCGTTAAGGATAGTGGACGATCTATTTTATTTTATTTAACAGTTCCGTTAAGTTTCAGGAATAAATAATATAGAAAAATGGCAGCGGTAAATTAGGGAGAAGATTGTTACTTTTATTCTTTAAACCGTAGCTTATATTCGCTTTGCATATCATACAGTTTCATTTAATTATAATATAAGGAAATTCTGAATTTTTTTGTACTAATTCAAAACATTTCTATAAATGTTGTTGTACAAAAATATCTGGCCGCCTACGATGGTTGGTTTAGAAATTGTTTCCCGTCCAATGGCAATATATTTCTCCCTTTTTGTCCTAAATGATCATTTTAGTGGGAGGTGGAGAAAGAACAACCGAATCCATAATTTCAAAAAACTTCCTGTTTCAGTGTTTAGAATTCTTTCATTCCTCTAAAGCTTTGAACATCAGTATTAAAAGTTTTCATTGTCAATTTTTCTGCTTCCTAGTTTCCCATTTGTCTGAAAAAATCTTTTCTGGTTTCCTTCAAATTGAAGATCGTAGAGCAAATTTTTTTCATGGATTTCAAAAACATTAACTGAAGTTAGATTTGAAGTAAGTGAAGTAGCATTAAAGCATGTTCTCAACAAAATGTATGGATCATAATATCCAACTTTCCCTATGTTCAGTGTCTCTTGAAGAAAAAGAAGAAATTCCTTTCCATGTCATATCTCTTCGATTATTGTTCTACAGAAAATAATCATCTCAGTGTCATTGGAAGATTTCTTAACATTGAGCTCACTAGTATTTGACTAGCTTAATCGTTGATATGCCAAGAAAATGACAAGTTTATGAAAAAGTAAAGAGAATAACCTTGTCTCGAGAAAAGTTTCAATTTGTCTTCAAACACTCTTTGGACATGAAGAGTGTTTTCCAAATGTGTGTGGACTTATAGTGAGTGGTCCATTGTTTTAGATAGATGGATGGAGAATCCTTCTAAAGATTATCACAAGTTCATATCAGTGTGGGTTCGCATCAGAAACCTTCACGTAAACCACTACACATATACTACCATTAAAGCTTTAGGAGTGATTCTTGGAGAGGTTGAAGAAGTAACCTTTGATCCCATAAAATCCCAAAGTAGAGACTCTGTTAGAGTAAGAACTAAATCCAATGTTGACCACCCCTCAGAAGGTCAATAATTGTTCAGCTATCCAATCGTGAAAAAATCAACATTTTCCTTAACTTTAAACGAGTGCAGAAAAATGTTATTCTTGTCAAAGATTGACACATTCAATGGATATATGCCACATGATCCTAAAGAAAGTCTTTGAAGGTCTTAGCTCTTGTGAATCTTAGAACTCTAGCATAAGAGTTGAGAAACATAAGGTTTGGAAAGTGTTGAAAGAGATAGACCCCCTGTTGGTGTACAAGCTTGTACC
The DNA here is from genome assembly GCA_900406425.1 of Iberis pinnata. Classification (NCBI taxonomy): domain Eukaryota; kingdom Viridiplantae; phylum Streptophyta; class Magnoliopsida; order Brassicales; family Brassicaceae; genus Iberis; species Iberis pinnata. The sequence goes on along the minus strand of OVBE01002183.1, from coordinate 6,395 downwards.
ATGATGTTATACCGGTTTGAGCAAACCAAAATGTAAACAAGAAGCCATACTGGGCAATTTATACTGGTTTTGTCAAACATGTATCAAAGAGAAGAAGCATATACATTTCATGTACCAGTTTGCCGTACCAGATCATTTTGAGTCAACATTTCAATAAAGTCCATCTTTTTAACCATTTTCAATTAGGTTAAATCCAATATCATTTTTAGGAGACCATAAATACTATCTAGACCTAATTTGAGAACAACTTTCATTATACTCTTAAACTTTTATTTTATTTTATTCTAGTTTCCTTTCTTATGTAAAAATTTTGAATCTTGTTCTTAATCTAATTTCTTTCTTGTTTCTTGCTTAGTTCTTGTTTATTCTTCTTAAGATCATGATCAAATACACTCTTGTCATGAAGTTTTGTGTTTGTATCATGCTTAATGAGTAGATCTTAATATGTGAATGGGTTAGGTAGATTAGGGTATTTAAGTGATGGAATATGATGCTTAGAGCCTAGATTAGTTAAATTCTCGTTCATTTATAGTTCTTAATGCTAGATTTGGCTTGAGCATTTATTTCCATATGATAGGAAAACTCATGTCTGAAAGGTGTTTGTGAAAATGCTTGAACCAAATATTTGAATGATAAATGAAGCTGGGCCAAAATATTGTGTTAATTAGTTTAGTGGTTGAATAGATTAGATCTTATTGCTTCTCGTTTATGTTATAAGCCAAGACATTGTGTTAGCTGCATGATTTGGAAAGAGATTAGTGCCATGAAAATGGATTAGTCTATTAAAGGAAATCTTAGACTAAGGATTATCATTGAATGATTGTATTAAGCATCATAGAACTTCACTTGATCACCTAAATCAATAACCTAAACCCATTTGCTTAACCTTTTAATTTTTATTTGAATATAGATTTTCAGTTGACTTTTGCTTAATTATATTGACTTTTGCTCCAACCATCTTATTTGTCTTAGACTAAGAATGATTCTCATAGGTTTGAATGAGTTTATTGCCCCCAATTTGGATTGAATCCTAAGTATTATAGTGATAATTTAAATAGTCTTAGGATACTTGATATCTAGGATTGAACAAAAATTATTGTTTATAAACAAGACACCAAGGTACAAATCCAAAAATCAAAATCATAATATGGTGATCCTTGGTGAAGGGTCACCACATGTATAATGAGGCTGCCAAGGGTTATGCTCCCATCAAGGCCTGACAATTCCTCATATCAGGGATATTATAAGGTTTTTGTTTCTTAACTTTATGTTTTAATGGAAACTCTGAGTGAGAGGAATGTTTTGGAAGACCAAAATTTTGGTTAGGCTATGATAATAAATATGCAGTTGAACTTGATAGCCATAGAAAGGGTTCATATATTTTCTGGAAAAACATTGTAAAAGTACATATTATATCTGTTTTCAACAACATTATAGAATTCCATGTGGCTCATGAAAGTTATACATTTTTGTATCCTGCATTTATGGTCACGCTCATATAAAATGCAGAATTAAAAAATGGGAAAGGGTAAGTAAAATAGGTATAGCTAAATATCAAAGCTTTTGTCCTTTTGGTGACTTCGGTGACATTAAGAACAACACTGAAAAGCCAGGAGGCCCGTTGAGGAGTGAGGCCTCTGTTGCTAATTTTAACAACATGATTGAAGCATGTAAAATCAGAGAAACTGAGCATATAAGAAATGAGTAACTTGGATAGGGAGAATACGCAGATTATGGATACAATCAAGACTTGATAGAGTTTTTGCGAACAAAATTTGTGTGCCATGTTCCCTAAAGCATCCTAAGCCCTCATGGACATGAGAGGTGCCCATAGGCCTATTTTGATATCCCTCTTTTTTTATAATCATAGGCAGCATGGTAAGTTCAGCTTTGAAAAAAATGGTAGGTGAATAAGGGATAAGAGAATCCATTAAAAAAATTGGATGAGAAGAGAAGATAAAAATGAGCTTGTGAATTTCTCAAAAAGAATTAAAAAGGGTGACTCAGGCTTTAAACCGATGGAAGAGAACATTTAACGTTAACTCTCAAGCCCAAAAAAATAGAAAAAATCCTGATGAAGAAATCATTTATAAGAACCTTTCTAGTTCAAATTTGTATTGTTTGAAAAAAACTAGCTATAGTATACAGAGAAGAAGAAAAGTTCATGAAACAAAAGAGTAGAGCTGGTTGGTTAAAAGAGGGTGACTCAAACACCAAGTTTTCTTAGACTTCTGTTAAAATGAATAGAAGTGCCAAAAAAATTTCTTATTGATCAGAGAATATACGGCAAGATTAAGCCTCAAATGGTGAAGTGCATGCTGCTTATTTTAGAAATCTTTTCAAATCAAATCACCCCCAAAATACTCAAGATTTCTTCATGGGTTTTCCTTCAAAAGTAACTTCTAAAACGAGTTCCTCTCTTGATTATCTCATTACTGCAAAAGAGATCCGAGAAGTTGTCTTCATCCTTAAACCTACTAGTGCTCTTAGGTTTGATGGCCTAACTGCAGTCTTTTACTAGTCTTACTGGGATAAAGTGAGAACAAGTGTCATTCAAAAAGTTTTTAATTTTTTCCCTGAAGGCTCTTACCCTGTGAAGTTAAACTTCACCTAGATCTGCATGATACCAAAGATATTTCAGCCCACCAAATGAAGGACCTTAGACCGATTAGACTTTGTTCATTATAACCAGGGTGATTACCAAAAAACTGAAACATATCCCCCCTTCCCTAATATAAGAAAATAATTTTGCATTTGTAGGAATCAACTGATTATGGAAAACATAATAGTTGCTCATGAGATTAACCATGCTCTTTGAACTCACAAGAGATTATCTAAAGTCCATATGGCACTTAAAAGTGATATCTCTAAGGCTTATGATAAACTTGAGTGGTTCTACATTGAAGCAATTCTTAGAGCCTCAGGTTTAAGTGAATCATGGATCAGACTTATCATGTTTAGCATCTCTTTAATCTCATATAGTGTATTAATAAATGGCCACCCTCATAGCATTATTAACCCACAAAAGGTATCAAACAGGGGAGCCTATCTCCCCTTACTTGTATGTGACGTGTATTGAAGGCGTCTCCTTTCTTTTCAAGAAATCTTAGCTTCAACAACTGATAAGTGGTTTTAGTTTTTCACAAGAAGGCCCATGTATTTCGCACATGCTATTCGCGGAGGAAGTTGTGTTTCTTTGTCAAGCCAATGAGTCTGAAGCTAGAACAATCAGTCTGATTTTACAAGTGTACGAAGAGGCCACAAGAAAAATGATAAATAAGGAAAAATCCTATATCATTTTAGTGGAAAACGTCCCCGAGAGTGTTAAGCAGCAGGTACATCAAGCTTTGGGGATCATTAATATTTAGGAAGATGGTCATTATTTTGGACTACCAGAGGTTTTCAGTACTTCAAAGATCAAGATGTTAGATTATCTAAAACTGAGACAAAAGGATAGAAAAGATGGTTGGTATTTTAAATCATTATCTTCGGCACGGAAACAAGTACTCATAAAATTTGTGGCTTCATCTATGTTAGTGTTTGACATGTCCTACTTCAAATTACCCATCACCACTTATAAAAACATGACCTCTATAATATCAAACTTCTGATGGCAAGAAGAAACATAGAAGAAAGATTCACTAGATTATGTGGGAGAAACTATGTATGTCTATACAATTGGGAGGTTTATGATTCATGGACATAAGAGGATTCAACAAAGCTCATTTGGCTTAACAAGGATGTCGTCTTTTAGCTCATCTCCAAAATCTGGTAGCAAGATTTCTGCAAAGCATATATTTTGAAATAGACAGTCTATTGATGCAAAATGTGGCTCCATACCCTCCTATTGTTGGAGAAACATTATTTTTGGGAGATCATTGTTAAAAGAAGGGATGATGCAGAGGATTGGTAATGGAAAATCCATCATAGTGCTGACATATAGATGGATAGAAGAAGAGGGGAAGAATAGAGATCTATTAATTAAACTGAACATGATAAATATGGATCCAAGAGCCACTGATTTTATTGATACAATCTCCAGGCCCTAGAAAATAGACACCATCAATAAGATTTTATATCCAACATATGTAAAAGTGATATTGGCACACCCACCAGCTCCACAAAGAAATGAATACTAGGTATGAAAACATAATAGAAGTGGAATGTAAACTGTGAAATCTGGCTATTGGCTAGAATATGTCAATCAATAAGCTTTGTTGATGTCTTACGAAGCAGTTCTTCCTTCTCTTAACGAGCTTAAACAGATGGTGTGGAAAATACAATCGCCTTATAAGATAGAGTATTTCTTATGGAAAGCTCTCAAATGTGCTTTAGCTATTGCAGACACGATATCAAAAAGAGGAATGAAGTCAGATGGAGTTTGTCAGTCATGTGGTTTCCAGCGTGAAATCATCAATCATGTGTTGTTTGTTTGTCCTTTAGCCAGACTTGTTTGGGCGTTATCAAGCTTTACGTTAGAAAAAGGAGGTTTTTTATCCTATCTTATTATTCCTAAATGTTAATGATTTTTTGACAACAACAAAGAATAGCCATTAGCCGATAGATGTAGGAAGATCCTTTTCGTGGACCATTTGGTTTACTTGGAAATAGGAATCTCTTACTCTTTGAAGGCCATGTTTTCAATCCAGATTATATAGTAGCCAAAGCTAAATCAGAGGCGAAGGAATGACATGAAGCTCAGCAACATCCTTACGTTGACATTATTAGTTCTACGACTCAAAGAAGTAGGGTGTCAAGTAATCGGAAAAAGGCTTTGATTGACTCGCTCAAGTATACCATTGGAGAAACTTATGACAAGGTTTAAAAATTAGAAAGAGCTTCTTGGGTTCTTAGAGACCATAAAGATATAATGTTGCTGCAGAGCCAAAGGCTTTCTTTAACCTCCCCTCTGTTCAACAGGCTTTCCAATGCATTGCTACATATGCGATAGAGACTATGGACCGTGTAGTTTTCCACTAGTATAACAAGGTTATCTTTGCGACTGATAATGTTCTTATTGTCAAGGCAGTTAATATTTCTACTGACTCGTCTACGTTTTTTATTTTATCGAATAAAGTTAAGCTTTTTCAAATGAGAAATGGTTCATGAATATCAGCATCCTCGAATAATGGTGCTTCTCTAATTGCCTTGACTGTGGTTAAAGAAAGACGATTTCCCTCCTATGTTGCGCATTCTTTCTCATCCTGGCTTCATGCTCTCTTTGACAGTGAGATACATATTTTTCTTAAGATTCTGTTTCTTGTGGCTCTGTTTTTATGGTTCATTTTATGTGACTATTTCTTTTGTATTGGCCTTACGGCCTGCTATGGCTGTACAAACTTTCTCTTTATTGTAACATGTTTTAGTGAAAAAAAGATCACTTTAGTGGGTTTGCTTGAATTTAAGTAGATCTTTTAAAAATTCGAGTTGTGTTTCAAATATAAAAATAGTTTTAAGGGTTAAAACGTTATTATTTGTATTTTCAATCATTATTTTGGTTTATATATTTTTAGGTTTAATCATATTAAGTTTACGTTTTAGTTTACTTTTGTTAATTCTGTTGACTTTTGTTTGATTTTGTTTGTTTTTGTAAAGTTGAATGTTACAAATTCTAAATCTTATAGCTTATACTAAATGAAATTCTATAGGACTAGTGTGTTGACATTTCCTGAATTGGATTGATTCATAAATACTTCAATGACATAAGTATTGCTTATGATACTTGATTAGATAAGAACCACAAATTCTTGTTATCAATATGGCGTTGTATCTTGTAATCTCCAGCCCATGTTATCAATCAATAAATCACAAACTTTCATCTCTTCAAATCCCACTGGTAACTCAATCCGAGCTACACTCACCAATTTTTTATTATCTAGTTATTTATCGTGCCAAAACCGACTACAAGAGCCATCACCAATAACCCAATATAAGCCAACGAGTAACCTCCTCCCTAAGCCGTATTACCACACTCTTTATTCATTATGATTAACATTAATGATATCAAATAAAATAATAATCAAAAATTTAATTATAAATGCATCAAAATAAATGAATTAAATAAATAAAAAATAGTGTAAAGATGTGATTTTTCCATATAAGCCTCAAACGTTTTTCTTTTAATATATTTAAGATGTCATATATAATTCTTTTACAAATTTTGAATTATGGGGTTAAAACTCAAAATTGTATCGGATAAAGAACATCCACATATTTTATCTTCTTTCTATTCTAAGCACTCAAGTTTGGGAGTTTTGTTCTTTTGATTACATAATTTAATCAGTACACTATTACTATAAGCTCTGGTTAGTATAATGTAAGTAGATAATGACTAACAATAGGGATGTTCAATGTGGATATCGGTTCGGTTTCGGTTCGGTTTTTTCGGTTTTTCG
>OVBE01002182.1:0-31885 GCA_900406425.1 Iberis pinnata | reverse complement strand
GGTTATTATTCTCTTAATCCTTATTGCATATTATCGAACTCTTGATTCAATATAATTAACATTAGAGTGCGGTCTTAATTATGGAGGAGAAATCTAATCCATTTTCAATTTTATTAAGGTTTTCCGATCAAAATTTGAATACAAACCAAAATACTCGAACATGTACCCAGCCAAAATAAAAAATTACTCGAATGGATATACAAATTTACTACCCGAATAACCCCAATTTATATGAACTAAATAAAAATTGAAACAAAATTTTAAAATATCCATATTGATCTTAAGTTTCTATATTTAAACTATCATCTATACAAAAAAACTAAATTGGAACTGAGCCAATTATCTGAATATCCATACTTAGACCTGTTTATATGAAATGAAATGCTCTTTACAAAATATAATAATGATTTTCGTTTCGATATAACTATTAATACCATTTTAAGGCCTAAAAGATTTCTCCCACCATGAATCAAACCGAGGAGAATAACTTCACTACGACCCAGAAGCTCCACCATTTTGTAGAGACTAATGCTGAATAGTTGGTTAAGAAAGCTAGAGACATTCCATTGTTGTGATGGAGAAATAATCAATTGATTCACTATACAGTTTGGATTCACGAGTAGAGGAGGATGAGCTAGGTATATAGATAGCCAACAGATATTTGCGTAGATGATAATAATCTCCCAAATAGCAGGGATTGCCATCCATACGATGGATGAGATCTTTTATGAGTCCAGAAAAATTCCTTGTTACAAAAGTAATGATGTTGCAATATTTAGTATAGAAGAGAATTCGGACGAGATATTAGATTCCACTTTCCTGTCTTCACCTGCTAGTAATGCCTTGTTAAATTGATATATATATATATATATATACATATATATATATATAATTTAACTAATAAAAATAACATTTTACATTTATAATAATAAATGAAAAATATGAAACACACAAATAATAGGTACTATAAATATTTAAAAATGTCTTTGAAAAAATTATATATATTTTCATAAATATTTTATAAAACTATTCTATTAAAATGTTGGAGAATATAAAGATAAGAGAAATTACTTCAAATACCATCAAAAGAAATTCAAATTTTAAAAATACCACACACTCCCAAAAATTTCAAAAATACCACATACTCTCAATTGTTTCAAAATTTTCACAAACATAAAAGATGACTTTTAAGGGTTTAGAATTTAAAATTCTTACTAAAAAGAGTTTACGATTTAGTTTTGGAAGGGGTAGGGTTTGGTTTTGGGATTTTTAGGATTTAAATTTGAAATTTTAAAGTTATTTCAAATTTTATGGTATTTTTGGAAAAAAAATATTTTGTGGTATTTTTGAAAAATGTGGTATATTTGAAACTTTTGAAAATGTGTGGTATTTTTGGAATATACCTAGTTTTTGGTGGTATTTAATTTTTGAAAATCTCTTTAAATATAATCGATTAAATAATTATAAACAAAATAAAATATATCATATTTGCAAAATGATAGCAACAAACAATTAAAAATTAAAAACACCGCTGACAAAAAAAATAAAAATAAAAATAAAAACACCGAGATAGCGCAGGTACAAACCTAATCTATTTTTATAAAATTATCTTCTGATCCAAATATCATGTAATCATCCAAGTCTTCTTCAACTATTATCGAAAGAATTTCAAATACACTAAATTTTCAAAATCTTCGAAAATACAATCTTCTGCTAAATTTCAAACATATATATATATATCACATTGTATTAGAGTTTATAAGACAACATATTGATCATATAAGCAATGTTAAATAAATTGTTAGTGGGCAGAGTAATTTTTTTATTTTTCATAACGGGTTATACATTTCTACAATAGTTTATAGATTTAAATCATTTTTTTGATAAGCAAAATTTATAAAATTGAGAAGTTGGTTTATAATAGTGATATTTCTGAAAAAGGTACCTAGTGATATGATTTTCATTAGAAGAAAACACGGACAAATCGACGGGTATATCCGTCACTTTTTGTCGGTAATAAGATCACACTGACGGTTTACCGACCGATACGGTCCGTCGATTCTACATGGTCGGTAATTAAATTTCATCGATAATCCGTCGGATTATAACCGACAGTTAACCGAGGGCTGTATTCGTCAGGTTTTTTTTATCGTCGGCAATCCGACAATATTTCCGACAGATTATCGACGAAAGTTTTTCTAAAATTTCGATTAAAATTAATTAATCTATATTAAAATATGTAATGAAAAAACTAAGAGTAAAATTAAAATTAAAATATTAATAAAATTTAAATTAAAAATATTTATAAAAATTCTAAATATTCTTAAAATTATAAAATAGTAATTATACAAAAACAGAAATATATGAAATTAGTTTTGGTAACGTGCCATAAACTCTTTTGTCTTAGACTGTGAAGCCCGCATCGCCTCCATCTGAGCGTCGTACTCCTCTTGTAAAGCCTTCATCTCCTCTATCTCTTTCGCTTGTGAAGCCTTCATCTCCTCCATCTCCTTCTTTATTCTCTCTATCTCCTCGTCCTTTCTCCTTATCTCCTCATAAAGATCATTTGCAGCTCGGGATCTTGATCTTGAGAAGCAATAACTGGCCATGTTCCCGAACCCGAAAATTCGGCCCTTGGACTTCCTCGTAACCTGAAGAAAACAATATTGTATTAGTATCAATAATATGCAAAGTATATAGTTAAATTTAAATATTATTTACCTGAGTTACTACTTCATATTGCGCCTTAAGGGGGATGTCGTCGCCATCCTCAGATGTCTGAGTAGACTGGATCTCCTCGTGACATTTTTTAGACGTCTCGACCGATTCCCGAACTAGCGGGTCCTGAATTTCTCCAGTCGTCTTGTTCGTGAGGTGATCCTCTATAATCTCAATGGGTGACGGCTTGTGTCCACTCTTAATATGTTGTTCAACGGATACAATTTTAATGTTACATAGTATTAACTGAAATAAATAATTTACTATATTAAATTTTTAAATCATACAAGATCAGACTCTCGGATGTACAAACTCCTAGCACCATCATTGCTAGTCGACATCTCCCTACCTTCCTGGTCGCTACACCGGTTCTTCTTGTTCTTTGTATATTTTTCTTTAATTTCTTCTTTTTCCCAGTACTCTATGAAGGGAGTAAGGAGCGATAGGGGGCATGTTTGTGTGCTTCTTTCCCGTCTTGTACTAGGCGTCCTTCTACGAATACACATGGTTAGTGTAAGTCCTCGCCGCTTTAGCCCTGAATTATCTCCTCACTTCATGGGTAATGGCATGTCTCTAGTTGAATTCTTGCTATATGATTTAAAAATTTAATGTTAGTAAGTATATATTTAACTTTATATTTTTAAATTTTACTTACCGTAAAACAGTATAACCAAACTTCCTTGTCCTTCGGGGGTATGTTTGTAAACTTTAGATACCCTACTTCTAGAAGATTGTTCATCAGCCACTTGATGCACTGCGTGATCTCGTATCTAAAGCCGGAGATCACGTCGTCTCCTCCACGCTATGTGAATCCAAAACCGACAACCGCTCATGTCCCGGTTGGATCAAAAGCTCCTCCAAAGTTAGCCGCTGTGGAGACTGATGGTGTGGAGGTGGCTGCTCGGGTGATGCCTGAAAATCAGCACCTGAGTGCTAGAAGGTGCCAAGGAAGACCATGGTCTGGAGGAAGACCCCTCTACATCTCCCGCTATGTGAAAATATCTCAGTCCCGTGGAATAAGCGAAATGACCGTAATTAATGAAATCACGGTTATTGAAAATTAAATATTTAATTTGGATTAAATTATATAATATTAAATATAAAAATTATATATCATATAATTTGTATTTTATATTTTAAATGTAAATTTTAAACTTTTATTTAAAATGTTTTGATTCAATTTATAAATTTTAAACTAAATCCATCAAAATTTCTCAATAACTCTTAACTTCCTAAGCTTTCTAAAAATCCTAAAATTCATAAATTCATCAAACAATTATAAATTCCTAAATCCACCAAAAAATTCTAAATCCATCAATTTTTTTCTAAAATCCTTAACTTCCTTAAAACCTTAAAATTCATAAAGCCATCAAAACTCTCAATCCACCAAACAATTCTAAATCCACCAAACAATTCTAAATTCCTAAATCCTGCAAACAATTCTAAATCCATCAAAAGTCTCAAATTTTTCCAAAATCTCTAAACTTACTAAAAAACCTAAATATCCTAAACTAACTATTCAAATCCAACAAAATTAACACAATAAACCTAAAACTAGTTGATATAACTTACATTGAGTTTTTTCAGCCATTGATCGGTGAAAATCGAAGGATTGAAGATTTTTCTCTCCAAAATCCCATTGTTCTTCGTGAAAAATGAAGAAGAAAGAGTCTGTTTTGATTTTTTATCCGAGAAACCGATGAATTTCCGACGAATAAATCCGCCTTTTCCAAATAAATTGAATTTTGCCCGATTATAAATTTTTTGGGAAAATGAAACGCGGCAAAAATAGTGACGAAAAATGACAGATTGTATGTTGACCATACCGACGGACGGATACTACAAATCCTTCGGCAATCCGTCGGTTTGAGAAAAAATTAGGGTTTGGTTTAAGGATTTATATAGGTAAGTATCATTTGTCTAATTTCACGAAAGAATGCTCCAACCCTTGAAAATTGAAAAAATTATAAGTAATCAATAATTAAAACATATAAGTAAATTGTACAAAAATGACTAAATTAATATATGCAATGGCTTCGTGAACATATTTTGGAAGGAGATGCTCAAATGCAAATGGGAGAAGGCGTTGCATCAATACATAAAGATCATGACTCTTCATACCAATGAACTTGCCTTCTCCGATATCAACACAATGTCTCAGATTGGATGCGTATCCATCGGGGAATCAGACCCTTTGAATAATCAAGTGAAAGAACTCATCCTTTGCATTCTTAGGTATTCTAAATGCAGGAATTGGACATCTCTCATCGTCTGTTTGTGAAGATGAGGACGAGAACAAGTGTCCGACAAATCTAATCTAAACTTCAAATTGTCTTTGGTTTTCCCTTAGAAATTTTGCACGGCGTTCACAATGTTGTCAAAGAAGTTATTCTCAACATGTATGACATCTAGATTATGCCTCAACAAATGTGTTTCCCAATAAGGCAAATCCAGAATATGCTTTTCTTGTGCCAATTATGATTTTCTCTGTAACTATCATAATGGGCATGTCCATTCCCACCAACATTAGCATCATTGGTCATCTCGACACCAAAATAGAGCATTTTCTTTAATAGATATGTGCCATCTAATTTAGGTTGTGGACCTTCAACATATCTCTTCTTTGTGAATAACATAGTTGATCGACGATATGGATGATTTTGGGGCAAAAATCTTCTGTGACAATCAAACTAACATGTTTTTCTTCCATTTTTCAGTTGGAAAGAGTTTTTGTCATCGTTACAATATGGACATGATAGCTTCCCGTGTGTTGACCATCCAGATAACATTCCATATGCTAGAAAATCGCTTATAGTCCCCATACGAACCGCACAGATCTTACAATTTTGTTGTAGCAACACATCATACACCTCCTCCCCATGCTCCCATAATGTGTTCAAATCATATATCAATGGTTGTAAACACATGTCAAGCGCTCGTTTCGAATGCTCTGGCCTAGGTTCAAGAACAGAGAAAAATAGAAACTCTTAGTTCATACATAAAGATGGCGGCAAATTTTAAAGTGGCAAGATGACTGGCCACAGAGAATACGGTCTACCACTTGTACTTAATCATAGATAAACATTTCGTGTCTCGCATGCAAAATTCGGATAAGTAGACTCAAAATGACGCCAAGCTTCTGCATCAGAAGGATGTGTGATATCTCCATCAAATCTTGGTTCTGCATGCCATCTCATTCCCGCAGCTGTTCTCTCATACTGATACAATCTCTTCTTTCTATCTACTAGTGGCAAATACCACATCCTCTTATAAGGCACTGAAACTCTACCGTATGTATCCTTATACCTTGGTTTGCGGCAATATCGACAAGTCGTCTAGTTTTCATCGCGTCTCCGATAAATCATACAATTCTCAATGCACACGTCTATAACCTGATACGGCAATCCAAGCCCAGAAATAACTTTTTGTATCTCATAATATGAACCTGGAGCATTGTTATCATCTGGCAAGATATCCTTCACAAAATTGGCTATTGCGTCAACTGCATCCTCAGGCAAATTATAGTTCGTCTTTATCCCCATCAACCTACATGTAGATGATAAAGGCAAATGACAATCTCTATATCCTCTATATAATGGCTCATTCGATGTGTCTAGCAAATCAAAAAATCATTGTGCTTCTACATTAGGTTCTTCATTCGAAACTTGCGCCGACTCTATATTTTCTCTATAAACTTCATTAACCATTTGAACTGTAGGTGCCCCAAAATCTAATTTCGTACTAGGTTCCTCTATCCTATCAGCCAATGGTTCGCTACCGCTACTACTAGCAACAATATCAGGTCGTTCTCCATGTAAATACCAAATCTTATAACTCAGCATAAAATCATTCACATATAAGTGATTCCATACTATATCTATCCTGTTATTGTGAGAATTTTGACATAAAGAACATGGACATGTTAACTTACGACTGATTTTTTCCGAGGTTGTCGACATGCTAATTCCATGAACTCCATGACACCAGTTGTATATTCCTCATTCAAAAGCTTTGTTTCGTGATTTATTCTTTCACCATCCATCCATGATCGAAAATAAGGAGGAGTAGACATTTTATAAGTCTGTTTGTGAAGTTGAGAATGGGAGGGGTGTTGAATTTATATAATTATTTATCGACAGAATTCCGACGGATGTTTCGTCGATATCTACGGATATAGTCGTTGGCAACGGCTAAAAACGGTTAGTTTCAAACGGGAAAATTTCATCCGGAAAACCAATGGATTAGTTATAATTGGTATATGTTCGTCGGTTTTATCGACGGATTGGAGCCGTCAATATATTTACCGACGAAACGTTTTTCCGTCGGAATTTCTTACTGATTCGAATCGTAGGTTTCTCTGGTCAGAAAATGACTTGTTTTATTGTAGTGTATGACAAGGTATTACAAATATACTACTCCAACTGTTTTTGAAATAATTTCGTTTTAGTTTTAATTTTTTGGTACAAAACGTGTCATTGTAGGTTTTTGATGCAAAATTTAAATGAGCTAGCCTTTTTTTACTAATAAAATAATTGCAATATTTTTATCTATTTATAATACTTAATGTAACTTTTATGAAAAACTGAAATTTCTTAATCCATGTGAAAAAATCTATAGTGACATTTAAAAAAAAAAGTATTGAGAGATATCGATATGATATTGTAATTAATATGTTTCATATGTAATTATGCAATTTTCCTTACTTGGTTGCAGGTCTCAGACCATGTATATAGGGCATTGCCTTTTCTCTGTTTGTGGATAAGAAAGTTTGGTATACAATAGCTATTCTTGACATGGTATCAGAGAAATACCTAATCTCTTAAAACCCATAGCCGTCATTTTTTTTCTTTCTTTGCAACAATGGCAGAAGATTTGCAGACTTCTCCGGCACCTACGACACAAAAATGGCGTCTCATAGATCCCTATGATCTCTCTTCTGGCAATAATCTCGGCTCCATAATCTCCCAACCGCAACTCAAAGGCCCAAACTATGATGATCGGTCCATTAATCTACGTTTGGCTTTACGGGAAAGAAAGAAGTTTGGTTTTGCAGACGGATCTATTCCCAAACCAGCCGAAGGTTCTGATGATCTCGAAGACTTGTGGGCTAACAAAGCTATGGTTGTATCATGGATCAAACTCACAATTGCACCTGATCTAAGTAGCTCATTGTCTCACCACGAGATTAGTTTAGACCTTTGGACTCACATACAAAAATGTTTTTCTGTCAAGAACGGACAACATGTTCAACATCTCAAGACTGAATTAGCGACGTGTAACAAAAAGGTACCACTGTTGAATCATACTATGGTCGATTGACTAAACTTTGGACTAGTCTAGCAGATTTTCAACTTGCTAAGACTGCTGCGAAGATTGAACGTGACCGGGAAGAACATAAGTTACATCAGTTTCTAATGGGACTTGATGAAAACCTGTTTGGTGCAATTAAATCTTCTCTTCTCTCTCGGGATCCATTGCCTACTATAGATGAAGCTTATCAGGTTGTTACTCCAGATGAGGAATCCAAACGTGCGAGTTGCTCAATTGAAGAACGCAATGAGGCTGTTAGTTTTGATGTTCAAGCTACTCAACCTCGTCTACAACAATCTCTTCCTCGAGATCCTAATCTCATGTGTATTAGCTGCGGAAGAAAAGGGCATCTTGCAGAGAATTGTTTTAGAAAGAACATATATCCTATTTGGTGGGGTGATCGTCCTAGGTCCAAACCAAAAACACATATCGTCATCTACAACAGTTCATATTCCACCGTCCTCTGTTTCTCGCTGTGGCGTTGCTCAGACTCATAACATTGATGGTTCCTCTTATGCGATTTTTCTTCTTCCTCCTGTTACAAAATTTGATCGAACTGGTTTCAGTGGGCTGAACGATCAGCAATGGCAGACTCTGGTTTCTCTCTTGAACAACCGTGAATCACCTGTTTTACATCTCTCAAGGAAATCCTTTGTTGAATCTTAGATTATCGATTCCGGTGCTACAAACCATATGACCGGTAATGCTGGTTTCCTTACTCACATTAAACCTATGTCTCCGGTATACATTAAACTTCCTGATGGTCGATACAATGTGGCCAACAGATGTGGTTATGTTAGGCTCGGTTCTCATCTATAATTGCATAATGTATTCTTATTTGAGGATATGCAATGTCATCTTATCTCTGTTTCACAAGTAACCAAAGATAGTGGTTGGCTTTTCCAAATATCTGACCGTCTTTGTGTTGTCCAGGACCGCATTACACAGATGCTGATTTGAGCGGGTGAGCTTATGCATGGTCTCTATTTCTCTAGAGTGTTGCAGTTTCTGGTTCGATGAGGACTCTTGATACACCATCCCTGGATTTACTACACCAGCGTTTAGGACACCCCTCATCAACTGTTATGCACTTTCTGCCTACTTCTGAATTTAGTTATTCTTCTTTTGATTCAAGGATTTGTGATGTTTGCATTAGAGAAAAACAAACACGTGATGTTTTCCTTTGAATAATAACAAGATTTCAGCAAGTTTTGATATAATCCAATGTGATTTATGGTATCGGACTACAGCGATTTGTGGTTCCTGATATTTTTTCTTACAATTGTTGATGATTAAAATCATGCAATATGGATTTATTTGCAGCATGAGAAGTCTGTTACTGGTACAAATATTCGAAATTTTGTGGCTTTAGTTAACCGTCAATTTGAGAAAAAGGTCAAAATCGTAAGAAGTGATAACGGTTCTGAATTCCTTGCGTTATCTACGTTGTTCGCATCTCATGGCATTCTTCATGAAACCTCATGTGTTGGTACGCCACAGCAGAATGGGCGTTTTGAAAGGAAGCATCGCCATATTCTGAATGTGGCTCAGACATTGCGGTTTCAGGCTCATCTTCCAATTGAATTTTGGAGTTATTGTGCGATCACTGTGGGATATCCTATTAACTGCACTATGTCTTCACTCTTGAATGGAAAGACACTCTTCGAACTCCTTTACAACCGTCCTCCACCTCTAACGCATTTAAAGATCTTCGGTTGTTTGTGCTATGTGCGCAATTACCGCATGGCGGTGATAAATTTGATACTCGTAGTCATAAATCGGTGTTTCTTGGCTATCCTTATGGACAAAAAGGATGGCATGTCAATAACCTTGAAACATGAGCTGTTATTGTGTCCCGTGATGTTATCTTCATCGAAACTACTTTTCCTTTTGTTAATGGTGTATCTGTTAACTCCCATGTATCGGATCCACCTTTAACTCAATCCTTTTATCATGATGATAAAGATCACCTACCACCACATATACTTGTACCACAACCTAAAGCATCGTCTTCCACATCTCTAAATACACATGTTTCACCGAGAAACGCTCTACTTCCGGATACAGGATACAGCTGTATCTCATGTACTATAACCTGCATCACTGTCTGTTTCAGTTGAAACTTCATCATCAATGCCTTCAATTGCTGCTTCAGAATCGGTTTTGACTCCTCATGATGCTACAGCAACTATTGCTCCTTCCAAAATACTTGGTAAGGGACAAAGGACAAAGAAACCTTTAGTGAGATTACAAGGCTATGTCACGAACACCATTCATTTTGGTTCACACAGCGATTTTGTTGACAGCTCTTGGTACTCACTGAATTCTTATACAGATTGCTCACGTTTTTCCCCACATCATCAGATATTTCTTGCTGCTATCACTGCTCGTACCACTCCAAAATCGTATTCCCAGCCTGGTCTTGATCCAAACTGGCAAGAAGCTATGTGGTCCGAAATTGATGCTCTTGAACTCAACGGGACCTGGACAGTTGAACAATTACATTCTTGTAAGAAAACCTCTAGGCGGTAAATAGGTGTATACTCTCCAATACGGAGCCGATGGTTCTCTGGAATGCTATAAGGTCCGTCTCATTGTTCTTAGCAACCACCAAACTGAAGGTATCGATTACAATGAAACTTTTGCTCCGGTTTGTAAAATGGTGACTGTGCGTTGATTTCTTGAGGTTGCTGTTGCTCGGGATTGGGAAGTACATCAAATGGATGTGCACAATGATTTCTAACGTGGTGATTTAGATGATGAAGTTTACATTAGACCGCCACCTTGTTTTCGGACTGATGAAAAATCATAACTATGTCGTCTTCGAAAATCTCTCTACGGTTTACGTCAAGCGCCGCGATGTTTGTTCGCTAAGTTCATAGCCTCTCTTCTTGCTTATGGTTTCACCCAATCTCTCTCCGATTACTCACTCTTTACCTTAGCTACCAAAGCTTCTCGTATACATGTACTGGTATATTTTGACGATTTGATTATTACAGGCAGTTCAACTTCTCATTTAGTACAATTTAAAGAGTATTTTCTAATTGTTTCAACATGAAGGATCTTGGAATTCTTAAGTATTTTTTGGGCATCGGGGTTGCAAGGAGCACATGCGATATGTACTTATCGCAGAGGAAATACACTCTCGATATTATCATGGACACCGGTTTACTTGGTGCTAAACGGGTCTCTCATCCTATTGAACAAAATCAGAAGCTCGCTGATGCCACTGGTGAATTGTTTGCTGAACCATCACGATACCAACGTCTTGTTGGCCGCCTAATATATCTCGGGATCACAAGACCCGAGCTATCATACACTATTCATCTCCTCTCTCAATTTATGCAACAGCCATGCATCAAGCATTGGGAGGGTGCCAATCCGGTTTTCCATGAACGCACAAAACATATAGAATAAAATTGTCACTTCATTCGCGATGAGATAATTCGCAGTGCCATTTCTCCGAAGCATGTTCCAACAACTTCCCAACTAGCCGACATTCTTACTAAAGCATTAGGAAATTCAAGATGGGTATTTGTGACCTCCATACTCCATCTTGAATGGGAGGGGGGTATTGAGAGATATCGATATGATATTGTAATTAATCAATTTCATATGTAATTATGCAATTTTCCTTTCTTTGTTGCAGATCTCAGACCATATATATAAGGCATTGCCTTTTCTCTCTTTGTGAATAAGAAAGTTTAATTCTAAAATAGCTTTTCTTGACAGAGAGAGAATACTTAACATGGTTGGGTGTACAAGGGTTATAGCAAAACCATTGTAGTAGATTAATGCTGTACACTGGTTTTTTAAAAAGATATGCTATCAGAACTATTAGTTTGTGTGATATTCACTCAGCGATTGCATCTTTCAGGCATTAAATATGAAACCCAGTCAAGAAAAATAAAACTTAAATTAAGAGAATACATGAATCAATGCGATAATGCAATTGGCAAAAAGCATTAGACAAAAAGTCTTATTTTCTTGAACACGTAGCATGGAGAAAAAAATAAAGTCTCTTCATGAAAGTGACAAAAGCAAAACATGTTCCTTGGTTTCTGGTCCATATTATAGTAATCATACATTATCGTATTTAATTTGGTACTATAGACTCAAATGCACCAATATTAGTACTAGCATATCTATCATCAAACTGACACTGAATATTTATGTGTGTTATTCGATGAATTAAATGAGGAAACGTAACTCGAAAAAGAAGAAGAAATGGACATTATTTTGAGAAAAAGTAGTTGGATTTGACACCAAAACAGAAAGTAAAGAACATTACAGAACAAAGTTATGCTTCATTGTTACACATTTATTTAAGAGATTCCTTTTCAAAGATCAGCAAAACCAATACAGCTGTATATATATATACAACAATTTTTGTTTATAATAAGGGAAAATTCCCCAAAAATACACGAACTATTGAAAATTTGGACAAAAAATACACGAACTATTTTGGTTAGGTGTTTAATACACAAAGTATAAGATTTTTGTCTTTTAATACACGAACTTCTAAAATTCGTAGACTTTCAACATCGTAGTTAACAGACGTTAACTCAATTAACTATGATTAATTAAGTCCGTTAACTTTTAACCCTTTGTGGTTAAGTGAAGTCTAAATGACGAATCTACCCTTACTCAATTGAGGACTAATTTTTCCCCCAAATCGATTTTGGTAAGAACCCTAAAAACAAAACTCGAGATTGTTGATGCTAATGTATAATTTGCTACATCTGGATACTTATCTTATATATTTGTCAATTAGTTCAACTACAATTGCCTTAATGTTATTGAGCAATCACTAACCGTCCAGTTTCTTAACTCTCTCGATGATGATTCTTGTTCTAGATTCAATTTGAGGATTGAGCAATCTAATTGGTGATTTTAGTTTTAGGCAAAATAATTAATTCTTGTCACAGTGTGGTATCTACCTCAAATTTTGGTTTTGTTGAGAATTTGTGGATGTGCATAATTGCATTTTTTAAAAAAAATTTCTGTTCAAGTTGTTCTTGTAATACATTGCTCTGCAGTGCTAAAAAGGGGAGCGCATGGCCCAATCATGAAAGGAGTTTAAGTGTTTTGGTTTGCCGCTATGTAGATGAGGTGATCATTGGTGCTCCATGGGAAGTATCAAGAGATACGGTAAGCTTTTCTGATCTTTACTCAATCATATACCCAACCAGTTGGATCTGACATGCTTGGATATTGCAGATCACTACATTTGGCATTTCGTTGGTGGTTCATGGGACAGTAGCCGAGAGTGACGATTTTCAAAAAGTAAAACATAAGCATAGGGATATTCTAAGTTCTCGAAAGCCCTCTTGATATCACAACTTCCACCATAATCAAGAGGATTGTATCCATCCATGAAGCTTATCAGCCTAGTACCATGTATGCTTTAGAGCTTTTTTAAATCTATTTGAGTTATATTTTGTTCTCTAGTTTACACTTTACATAAAGAAGACCTTCATGGTTTTAGTAGCAATTGCTTCTAATATTTTCTTCAGTTTTGGGATGTTCACTTTTTTTACTTGCTGCAAATTTTTTAGATTGTATTTGTTTCTTTAACCAATGTTATCAGAAGCAACCAAAATTTGAGATTACCTATATATTCATATGGATTACAGTTTAAAAGTTTTGACATTGACCGTCATTTTCATCTCCAATACAATAGTAACAGTTCGTGGTCTGAGTAATTTTACACTACAAGTGAAGCTTAGAGAGGTTTGAAGTAGTGATGATGATCAGAGAAAAGAACCCTAAAAGCTTATTTGCAACTACACTTCAATCTAACTACAAATCCATCTCAAAATCTTTCTATCCTCATCCCTTATCCACAATCTTCTTCTTCCTCCTCTTTTTACATTCCCATATGTTTCAAGATAGAGAGTGATGCACATGAGAAGAAGATATACATATTTTTGCCATTTTTTTTGAAAGAGCTTCTTAGTCTGTACCTCTCACCGGTTCCCTCTTTCATTACTCCTAACAGACCAAGCCCCTTGTTTGGATCCATTATATTCATCATCACTCTCATAATGATGACTGTAAGGTCCAAGAGCTTCGAGCAACATTGCCATTAACACCAATAAACCCTAGCAATAAACAAAGGTAACAACACTATGAGACATTTCAACAAAAGCAGTTCAAAAACACATGATAAAGTAGACTATAAATATACCTGGACACATACAATAGAAAGACATATCCATCTACAATCCATGGGTGTGTAAGCGTAACAATTGAAGTTTATTCAAAAAAGAATGTACCTTTTTCCAGTCAAGGTTTAGAAAAATATCAGCAACCAAACAACCTTCAATCATAAGTAGCAAGACGATGAATCCCATATACAAATAGAGACAACACCCATTAACGGTTTCAGCAGATGAAACAGAGAATACCCCCAACTTCTGTTTCAAAATTGAAATCGAAACAAGTCAAAAAATTGTTACAAGTTTTGAAATTGAAATCTACAAAAGCTAAGGATTCAATAAGAAATCGAAATCGAAATCTACCAAAATCAAAATCGAAATTGACCAGGATGGATTTACTGATTCTTCAGCCATCTTCTTCGTTATTATTGACTTCACGTAACCACAAAGGGTTAAAAGTTAACAGAATTAATTAATCATGGTTAATTGAATTAACGTCTGTTAACTGCGAGGTTGAAAGTCTACGAATTTTGGAAGTTCGTGTATTAAAAAACAAATTTCTTATACTTGGTGTATTAAACACCTAACCAAAATAGTTCGTGTATTTTTTGTCCAGATTTTCAATAAATCGTGTATTTTTTGAGAATTTTCCCTTATAATAATAGAAAGTTAAAGTTAGAAATACCCACGAAGCTAGAAAGTTTACAAAAACAAAACAAATTATAACTACTTTATCTCGTTTGAGGTGCCATTAATATAGGGCGCGATAATACCAACACTAATATATTTGATTCCATCAAAACTTCACAAAAAAAATTTTCTTTTGTCATCCAAATATTATATATGAAAGGATAATTACAAACAGATGTTATGAAACAAAAAGCCCAAACTTCACAAGTAAACATGTTTGAAGGCATCATGGTATTAAGATAAATATTTTTTACTGTTAATTCCTTTTTAGTATTGCATCCTTTTTATTGTATTTTTAAAAATGCTCTCTAGAATAGAGGCGATTTTTTCTGGCGAAGAATAATCGACTTTCACGCCGACAATCTTTTTTTTCTTTTAGATTCAATCTCATATGGTTTTTTTTTTATGAGTGAGATTTATTGCTCATGCGATCTGGTCTCTTGCTGTTGCGATTCGTTTTGAGATTTGGAAATCGATTCGATTTACAAGAATCTTTGATTTTAATCTGGTTGATTTAGATTCAGACAAAGAAAGTATGGATGCTAAGCATGGGTTCGGATCCACATAAGGCGATTAATTGATTTCATTTTGGGAAAGCGAAGATCTCGATTTCCGATTTCACCGACAATGAATAAGGATATTTACCGGCGATATATAGATGTGCTTCGGTATGTTATAAAGTATTCGATCTTATCTTAGCTTTCTCGTTATACACAGACTTTAATTTTTCTCTTTTTTTTATTAAGAGTATGGCTAGACAGAGTGATGCACTTTCTGGTGGTGGTACGAAGGACAATCGGAGTAAGCCTCCGCCGCTTAAGCTGGCTAACTTCGACAATTCTGCTCTTGTTAAGAGCTTTGTAAAAACGTTGGTTGGCCGGGTCTTGAATCTCACTATTCAAGGACCAGGCGTGAAGCAATTGATGATAGCTTTTCCTCGAGTATGGGCTTGTCATGGACATGTGCAAGGCTATGATCTAGGGAGTGGTAGATTCCGATTCTGATTCCAGAAGGAAAAGGATATGGAGAAGGTTCTGGCTTTAAGGCCATTTTTCTTTGATCGATGGATGACCACTTTGGACTGGTGGGTACCAAATTCTCGTTTGGATTATCCATCTTCAATTATCTTTTGGATTTACATCCTTGGTGTCCCTGATATTTACAGAGTATAATCACTCTACAGAAGTATTGGGGAGGAACTTGGAGAGTGTGTTGTGGTTGACGTCCATGAAGGGAAGGTTCAAGTTATTATGGATGCGGCGAAATCTCTTGTTTTCAATAGAGAGCTAGAGCTGTCGAATGGTGATTTACTCAAGGTTAAATTGGAGTATGAAAATCTCCATGGTTTTTGCCGGAGATGCAAGAAGTTAACACATAATGTGTTTGAATGCCCTTTACTACAAAAGGAGATGGAGAAGAAGCCACAAAGACCAAAAGGTAATTCAAATGGAGGTCCACAGAAATATGTATGGGGAACAGGGCCATCTGATCACCAGAGAAACTACTGGCAAAATCAGCATCTAAATGCCGGTGAGGGTTCGAGTCGAAGCAGCGGACATACGACAAGTCGACCACCAGTTAAGAGAAAACTGTTCCATGATGCATCAATGGCTGTCGCTGGTGATTCTAGTTCTAGTCCCGGCGAATTCCTAGAGTTAACGCTGGTGTTCACGATGGTGCTGTGAATATATCTGACTTTTTAATGGGCCAAAATTTGCAGACCCAATCTACTGGGCTGACGACAGAGAATACTCAACAAGGGGCCGCAAGTTCGGCTGAAAAGATGGGTCTTTCTACACAGGGCCCAATGGGCTCTCTAGGGCAGAGTAATCATGGCGTGGAACAGAACATCAAGGTCACTGAGCAAATGGGCTTTTCTCAATAGGTTAGTTCTAGGTCTTCGATTTCACCTCTGGCGCCGGAGCATATTGAGCAGATGGGATATGATGGGTCTTTGGGCCAGGTGGGCCGAGCTTCTTGTCCAAAAAGAGAAGGGAAGGCCACTGTCATAGAGGAGGACAAGCTGTTTGGTGGGGTGTGGGGTATTTCAGGTACTGGGCTGGGACTGGATTCATAAATTGGGGAAATTTCTGAATTTTATCTGGGCCTCTCACATGTGCATCAAACCGTCAGACACTTATAGAGTATGGAGGAAATTTCTATTCTTATAAAAGAGCAAGAAATAGCTGATTTTTCGAAATTTTATTTCGATCAGGATAACCGTTTGAATCCCAACTCACTGAAAATGGATAACGATATGGCAGATGTAACCAGAGAAGGATCTGCTTTTTCAAAGGTGATACTAACCCTCACGGGTAAAAATAAAATAGCTAAGAGGGCTGCCTTTTTCAACAAGGCATTACAAGTTAAAAAGAAAATTGGTCACTCCACTTTTCGCGGCTCCGGACTGAGGAAACATACATCTAGCCTCCCTGGAATTTCTGAACTGTCAAATGAAATGTTCCCATCCCACTCAGAGATGGTTCCTTCAAGTGAGAAGGAATATGAGACTTTTGTAAGCCAGGTGGTTGAGGAACACCACCAGAGGACAGGTTTGATGATATTAAGTTGGAACTGTCAAGGGGCGGGTAGCTTCTTGACAGTTCGATGGTTACAGGATCTTTGGCGTATGATTTTTCTGGTCCTTCTTTTTTAATGGAGATAAAGCAGAACCGAGAGTTTCTTCAGGATCTTCAAGCGCACTTGGGTTATGATTTCTTATTTACTGTTGACCCTTCTGGTCTTAGCGGGGGATTAGCCCTTTTTCTTTGCAAGAGTTTAATGTTCAAGTTCTTTTTCATAATAAAAATGTAATCGATACCTTGGTTACTTTGGATGGGAATAAAACATATATCTCTTTCAGTTATGGTCATCTGAATCATAATAAACGCGATATTGTTTGGGAACGTCTAAAACGAATCAGCTTAACTCGAACAGGAGCATGGGCCATGATTGGTGACTTCAACGAAATTGTAGATCACCATGAAAAACAAGGAGGTTGTATGAGACCTGAGAATTGTTTTCTTGATTTTCGGTTAATGCGGCAATGTTGTGGAATGATGTATTTCCCTTATACAGGGAAGAGTCTCTCTTGGGTAGGCCGTCGGGGGAAGAATATAATTTGATGTCGCCTCGATCGAGCTATGGGAAATGAAAACTGGTTCGACCTGTTTACATGGTCTCATGTGGAATATTTACGCTTCCTAGGTTCTGATCACCGACCGATCCTCTTTCATTCTGCACAAAGGCAAATTCAGGGATCCCATCAGTTCCGGTTTGATAAAAGATAGCTTCTAAGACCAAATTTTAAACGAATCGTTACACAAGGATGGCAAGGAGCTGATCCATCTTTTGAGATGTTTTTGGGTGATCGGGTAAAATTATGTCGTCGACAAATTTCAAAATGGCGGAAAATGACTAATACTTACTCTGGTGTTCAGTTAGAACAATTAAAGGAGCGTTTTGATAATGCAATTTCTAGTGATGATTCTCACACTGAGGAAATTGCCCAGTTGTCTGATCAACTGAGGGCAGCAATCACAAATTTATTGGAAACAAAAAAGTCGAGTAACATGGTTAAAAGAGGGTGATAAAAATACCAAAATTTTTCACGCTACTACGAAACATAGAAGAGGCAGAAACCGGATCACAGGGTTAACTGTGGGGAATGGATTGAAAAAAGGAAGAAATTACGCTTGAGGCGGTTAGCTACTTTCAGTCTATCTTTCATGCATCAAATGTTGGGAATTTACAACTCGCTCTTGAGCCTGCCGAAAGATTAGTGACAAAGGATATGAATGAAACCTTATTAAGGCCGGTCTCAGATTTGGAAGTACGAGAAGCTATCTTCTCTCTGAATCCGGAAAAATCCCAGGGTCCGAATGGAATGACTGCTCTCTTTTATCAACGGTTCTGGCATATCATTGGTACTCATGTGATCGCGATGGTACGTGATTTCATGTTGACAGGAGTCCTTGATCCCAGGTTGAACAAAACGCATATTTTTTTTATTCCAAAAACCGAGCGTCCCAGAATCATACCAGAATTTCGTCCAATAAGTTTATGTAATGTATGTTATAAAATTATATCTAAAGTGTTATGTCACCGGCTTAAAAAAGTACTCTCTGGTTTGGTTTCTGAGACACAACCGACTTTTGTGGCTGGACGCCTCATCACTGATAACATCCTCCTTGCGCAAGAGGAGTTCCATGCCTTAAGATCAAAACCAGGCTGCATGAAAGATTTTATGGCCATAAAACGGATATGAGTAAAGCGTATGATCACGTCAAATGGATTTTTCTCCGTGCCACCTTACTCAAAATGGGTTTTGCTGTACAATGGGTTGCCTGGGTTATGACATGTGTCGAAACTGTCTCGTATCATGTTATAATCAATGGCAATCCCAAAGGAATGATAATATCCTTTACATCCCTATTTGTTCATCCTTTGCACGGAAGTGCTTATTGCCAATTTTAAACAAGCTGAATCTCGAAGGCAAATCCAGGGCATTAAAATAGGACGTGCTTCTCCCCCAATCTCACATCTGCTTTTTGCTGATGATAGTCTTTTTTTCTGTAAGGCCACGCTCAGTCAGGCTGATAATGTTGCACAAATTGTTAGCCTCTATGGATAAGCTTCATGAAAACGTATTAATTTTGAAAAATCAACGGTTATTTTTGGTAAGAGATTTTCATTCCAAAACCGCTTATTACTACAACATCGGCTAGGTATCTATCGATACGGGCGTACATGTAATTATTTGGGGATCTCGAAACAACTTGAGGGTTCCAAAGCCCAGGTTTTTGCTTACGTACGTGATCGCCTTAATGCCCGAATCAATGGTTGGTCTTCCTTCTTTCTAAAGGAGTTAAGGATATCATGATAAAATCTGTAGCAAATGCTTTGCCACATACGTGATGTCATATTTCAGTTTACCGAAACACTTATTAAAAAAACTGGCTGGTGTAGTGGCTGATTTCTGGTGGAGCTCTAGTGGTAGTTCCAAGGGACTCCATTGGATTGCCTGAGACCGTATGTGTCTACCCTAAAAACTGGGGTGGTCTAGGATTTAAATATTTAAAGAAATTTAATCAGGCTCTCTTGGCAAAACAGTTGTGGAGACTGCATCAGTATCCCAACTCGTTATTGGCCAAAATATTACGAAGAAGATATTTTTGTGGTAGATCCCCGTTCCAGGCACCAAAACCTAACCAACCTTCTTATGGCTGGCGAAGTATTTGGAATACAATTCATCGTTTTCATAGCGGTGTTCGCCGAGTTGTAGGGACAGGACACCACATTAAGGTATGGTCAGAAACTGGATTCCGGGAGATAGAGCGCGACCTCCTAAAGCAAGAATAATTGCAATCAATGCTGAGATGCATGTTAACGAGTTAATACATCTCGCTTCTCATGGGTGGAATAAATCTTTGGTGGAAAAATTAATTGATCCTAGTGATATGGCATCTGTACTAAGTATTCGACCATCGCGATTCGTGGTGGATGACTGCTGCTGCCATTTCACAAAATCTGGGCAATATACGGTGAAATCCGGCTATAAGTTTCTGATAGCTAATGATGCCTCCTCCGTAGTTCTTCTTCAAGAACCATCGATTAATTTTTTGAAAGAGAAAATATGGAATATAAGTGCACCGGCAAAGATGAAGCTATTTTTATGGCAAGTATCGTCGGGTTCTGTTCCAGTCAATGAGCGACTGACATCGCGGAAATTACAATTAGATTTATTGTGTTCTTAGTGTGGTCTCCATGATGAATCAATTAACCATGTCCTATTTACATGTCACTCAACGCGACAATGTTGAGCTCTAGCTAATATCTCATTTGAATATGGGCGTTCGCCCTCCTCATATCTTCTTGAAAATATGAGCTATCTTCTGACGCGGGGATCATCACCCACATCCCAGGAAAATCTAATAAATTTGTTTGTCTGGCTGATCTGGTTCATCTGGAAAGCCCGTAACGCTGTGTTATATCGAGGAAATCTTCAATCTCCACCTGATACAGTGCAGCATGATCAACTGGAATTTTGGGAATGGGTTTCCGCCAATGCACAACAGTAGAAAGTGGTTCAAGACCAGCGGATGCACAGACACATCTCAAATACTCTGAACATGCAGTTTTGGTGTCATAACCCAATGGTTTGTTACATTGATGGTTCCTGGAAAGAAGGGAGCCGCACTTGCGGTATAGGATAGATTCTTCAACTCCAGGATGGCACCGTTGATATTCAAGGTATGAAAGGTCTTGAACAATGCCAATCCCTACCCACAATGAATTATATGGCCTACTTTGGGCGATGAAGACGCTCAAACTGAAGAGAAAATTTTGTGGTCTCTTTCTGACAGATTCCATCGAATTGACACCAATGGTGCAAACACCAGTGGAATGGCCTGCCTTTACAGCAAAGCTACAAGAGTTTGCTACGCTTAGAGCGCATTATGATGTTTTCAACTTGATCCATCAACCACGATCATCTAATCTTAGAGCTGATCTACTCGCTAGACGATCACGAGATCGCAATGTTATTTTTCATTTTTCGGCACTTCTTTACCTTATTGGTGTGTTGATTCACTTGGTGTATTCACATAACCGATAAATTGAAAAATCGTTCTTTCGCTGAAAAAATTGTATTTTTTAAATGTTCCACATTTTCTATATGTCGTATTCTCTTTATTTGCGCTCTAGACTTCTTATTATTCATTTATGTCATTTTACTCATTTTCTTTATCTTATCTTTAAACTTTTTACTATTCATTGATGTCATTCTCACTCAATTTCTATATCCATATCTAAAATATTTATAATACAAATTAATTTTTTTAATAAATATTTTTAAATTGGTAGATGTATATAAGTGAGACATGATAATGTGTTCGATAAAACTTAGTTTTTTAAAAATATACAATAACAACAATTAAAAATAGAGATCTACCCATGTTGTATATATCTCTTTAGAAAATAAACTAAAAACGAATTTGGTAAATTAACATAAAATTAAAAACGAACTTGCCAATTTAAATAAGATGTAAACATTTGAAAGATCTTGGTAAAGATATTTACTAGATTATGTGTATATATTCAAATTACTAACATAACCTTAATTTAAATAAATGATAGATCATATATAAATATCAGGCCCGCATCGTAGTATAATGTTAAAAAGCATGAGTTTGGGACATAATTATGAGGAAAAAGTTAATTATGTTAATATTAAAATTTGAGGCATTATGATGAAAACGATAATAATATGAAGTTTAAAGTAAATATCAAAATATTATATTTTATTTGAATATGCAATATAATATAGCTACATATAGTTTGAAGGTTTTTTGTGCTAATCTTGAAGATTCTTTAATACTAGAAAAATATTCAGATGTTGTTGGTAATGATTTTTTTTTTAACTTAAATTTCTACGAAAAGCTTTACAAAAAAGAAAATTAAGAAGCCTATTGAAGTATTAGACTTTTTAAAAGCAGCTAAGGACTCATATCCAAATTCATAGATTGCTTATCGTATGTTGTTGACTATTTCAGTTTCATAAACATCTGCAGAGAGAAGTTTTTCAAAACTAAAACTGATAAAGTCGTATATTCATTTGATTATGTCACAAGAGAAATTGAGTGACTTGACTATCTTGAAAGAAAATTAGTAAGAAATGTTGATGTTGAAAATTTGGTGAACGGTTTTATAGAAAAAACAAGAAAAAAGAATTATGTTTTAAAACTATAGTTTAGTTTGCATTTTTCTTCTTCTATGTGATTTTTTTTACTATTATAAATATTTTATTAATTAAAATATTTTTTAAAATTGTTTATGGAATGTTTTTATGTTGTCACGACTCTGCTATGTATCAATAATACTCGAAAATTAATATTTTCTTTTCTTATATAGTAAATATGTATCATTAAAAAATAATTTTTTTTTTCTTTTAAGTAATTGAAACATATACGAATATATTTAGCTATTAAATAGTTTTTTTCCGACAGTTATTAAATAGATTAGAAAAGTGCTTTAGATACCGTTATAAAATTTCCAAAAATAATGAAAATCATTTGATCATATAAGCGGACCTTGTTGTTTTCTAAAAAGAGTATATAGTGATTTTTTTTAGTAATAAAGGTTTTTTTTGTCAGTAATAAAGGTAATTTTTTATAAACATAAAAAAGGGAAAGAAAAAAATAAGTCTTTTTTTTCCCGCCAATATAGTAGATTAACATAAGAGTCTTACAATGTAGGGAGCATTACAAGATCTAGCAGATATAGCTAGATCATTAACCAAAACTAAAGAGTTACAAGAAACATATTTAAAAAAGAGCACGTTACAAAGAAAACCGAAACATAGTATATCATGGATAGTTATAGTAGCCCCAGCTTGAGCTATAATATTTGCAGAAGGAGAAGCTAATGATTGCTGTAGAGTCTGCATTAGACGTTGATTATCATTGCACACACTGAAGTTGGTGAAGCCAAGTCTACGCATTTTGAGAAGGCCTTCTCTAATGGCCACTACTTCCGCATGGTAAGTTGAATCAGTCCGGTGGTGTGAAGATGAACCGTGAGCCATAATCCTATCTCCAGCAAGAATAGTCCAAGCAATCCCAATACGATCATGTTCAGATGCCTCATGGCATCTGTTAAAAGGATGGGAAATTGATTAGAAGTATACAAGAGTGCATTATGGGTTGGAGTGGTTGGATGAGTAGAAGCAGGGAGTTCCTGTATAGAGGATTGCCATTGAAAATAATCTGTTAAGGCTCTGTTAATGTAGTTAGGGATACTATGTTGAATGCCTTTGAAGATGAGATCATTATGCCCTTTCCAAATCCTCCATAGAGTGTAGGCTCTGAGACTATGTGGATGAGGATTTGAGGCATTCTCCAAGACAGCAGTTGTACTTGGTGTGATTTGGTCAGGTTGAAACAGAATAGACAGGTTGTGGATATGACTATGTTCAGAGAATTGGTCCACTGGAACTGAGGTAGGCAAGAGCTGCCGGATTTCCTTAGAGACCCTGCAAAGAAAGAACAAATGACTAAGAGATTCAGGTTCATCTCCACAGAAGGGGCAAATGTGGTGGACATGAATTCCCCTTCTTTGTAAATCAGCTCCAACAGCTAAAGCTTTTTGTACGAGTCTCCAGATAAAGTGATGCAATTTGGGCTATACTGAGAGCTTCCAAATTTATTTGGAGATAGAGAGAGCAAGCTGACGGTGTGGTTCTAGTGCTGTGTAAGAATTATTCTGATGGATGTAGTGATATGCTGTTTTAACTGTATATGTTCCATCTGGGGAATAGCTCCACAAAGGAATATCTGGACAACCTGTCTGAGAGGGCCTGATCTTCATCAAGAAGGTTGCATCTATGGGGCTCAACAGAGACTGAACCTTTTGAGGACACCAGTCATTTCCAGAAGTTGTTAATAGTGCTGCCACAGTAAGATTAGGGTTCATATTCAACTGTAATGATGGTGTTGCAGGAGCATAGGATGCTTTTGGTAACCATTTATCCTGCCAGATTCTTACCTTTTTGCCAATACCCACTAGCCAGAATATGCCATCTTTAATGGACTGAAATCCCTGGTAAATGCTCTTCCAAGCATAGCTTGATCTGGAACGCAGCTGTGCATCAGTGATAGACATGGTTGGGAAGTACTTGGATTGATAAACTTGGGCTAATAAGGATGTTGGTTGAGTTAGGATTCTCCAGTCTTGCTTTGCAACAAGAGCAAGATTAAAAGCTCTGAAATCTCTAAAACCTATTCCTCATGCAGATTTGGAGTGAGTGATTTTATGCCATGAGGTCCAATGAATCTATCTACTATCAGAATGAGCTCCCCACCAGTACTTGCGCATCATACTTGTAAGCTTGTTAGTTAGAGCTTGAGGTAATAGGAAACAACTCATCATATAGTTTGGCAGGGCAGTAATTATAGACTTTAGGAACACTTCTTTGCCAGCACCTGAGAGCATTTTAGTAGTCCAATTGTTGAGTTTGTGCTTAACTCTCTGCACTATAGATGTGAAAGCTTCTGTTTTGTTTCGGCCAATAACTTATGGTAAGCCTAAGTACTTCCCAAAACCTCCCACTCTGCTTATTCCTGTAAGTGACTGGATAATAGACTGGAGAGTGGGCTGGCATAACTTACTAAATAGCAGATTAGATTTACTGAAGTTAACCTTCTGACCAGCACATAGTCCATAGATTCTAAGGCTGTCCAATAGATGATTGACCTCTCTAGCCTCTACCTTACAGAATAAAAGGAAATTATCTGCGAAAAACATATGAGATACTGCAGGCCCCCCTCTACTTGCTTTAAACCATGGATCAATCTTTGCTGTACTTTTTCTTGCAAAAAGTGGGAGAGAGCTTCAGCCAGAATGATGTAGAGATACAGAGAAATAGGGTCCCCCTGCCCGATGCCTTGCTGAGGATGTATTCTACCCACTGGAGTACCATTGTACATAATTGAGAAAGTTGGGGAGGTAATACAGAGCTGTACCCAGTTGCACCATTGTTCCGCAAAGCCTAATTATCTCATGAGAAAAAGAAGAAAGCACCAGTTAACTTTATCAAAGACTTTAGTTATATCAAGTTTAAGTGCTAGGTATGGGTGAGCTCTTGACCTAGTAGTCATGGAATGGGGCAACTCTTGTGCAATCAGGACATTATCAGTAATCAGTCTACCAGGGATAAAAGCAAACTGATTAACTGAAATGATTTGGTTGAGCCAAGGTTTAAGTCTATTTGCTAAAATATTTAAAATAAGTTTGTAGGCCACATTAATTAAGCTAATGGGTCTAAAGTCTTTTGGATTCTGAGGGTGAGGCACTTTTGGTATTAAGTAGAGAAAGGTATGATTAATACCAGGAGGAAGAGTATTGTTGTTGAAGAAATTCTGAACATTAGATGTAAGAGCAGGAGCAATTGTGTGGCAATGGTGTTTGTAAAATCCTGCTGTAAAGCCATCAGGGCCAGGTGCTTTATCATCTCCCATTTGTTGTAAAGCTTTCCATATCTCAGTTGCCTGTACAGGTTTTGTAAGAGAGACATTCATGGCATTAGAAACTCGAGGCTGTAAAGAAGAGAAGGCAGAGAAAGAAGTATATGTGACAGCCTGAGTATCAGTATATAGCTCTGTAAAGTAAGAGANAGTGGGGGGGGGGGGGGGGGTTCCTGATGCAAAACCCCAGTTGAATCTTCCACCATGATGATATGATTGATATTTCTTCTTTGCTTCATATGGGAATGAAAGTAGCCAGTGTTTTTGTCCCCTTGTTGGATCCATAACATTCTGCTTTTGAGTCTAAAGTAAGCTTCTTCTTCTTTTTGTGCTACTGCTAGGGCTGTCTTGAGCTGGCGAATAGAAGCATAATCCAAGATGAAAGAGTCATAAGCTTGATGCAGTTGTCGTTTCAGATTGCTAACAGCTTGGCATGAGTTAGTGGGATGAGCCTTCTTCCAACGAGATAATCCATTTCTGCAATCACTAAGAGCTTGAGTAAACTGGTCAGGAGGTAGGGAATCACAATGTGTGGACCATATTCTGGAAACTTCGTCATACACTTCAGGCTTATGTTTCCATCTGTTATCATAACGAAACAGAGGAATGCCCTTCCAAGTTCTCTTATTTGTATCAAGTAATAAGGGCCTATGGTCAGAACCTCCCTATTCCAACATCTTGACATAAGCATCAGGGAAACTATTGAGCCAAGATACAGTACCCATAACTCTGTCAATACGAGTTCTAACAATTTGTCCATATCTATTTCCACACCATGTAAATTGGCCAGCAAATTTGGGGACATCAAGTAAACCAAGAGCTGAGAGGAGACTTCGGAAAGGGGCAAAAGATGATTCAGTTCTGTATGGGCCTCCTAGCTTCTCCTGCTTTGACTTAATCTCATCAAAGTCCCTGAGATAAAGAGACATAGATGGACTGCTACTAGTAGATACAGAAGTACTACTTAAATTCCTCCAAAAACCCTGTCTAGAAGATCTATCAGGAGGACCATAAACATAGAATAGCTTGAAACAAACCCGATCAACCATTAACCAAAATTCATTAAGATATGGTGATGTAGTAGAAGGAGTCTGCATATGAACTAAGGCTGACCAAAAAAATGCAATACCTCCTTTATCACCAATAGGAGCAACAGCGAAGAAATGAGGAAAACCCAATTGCTGACACACTAAGTGAACAAAAGGATCACCATTCTTAGTGTCCAAGAGGAATATCAAATCAGGCTGAAATATATTCCTGATTTCAAAAAGGCGCCAAATTGTCAGGGCATTCCTCAAGCCTTGACAATTCCAATGAACAATCTTCATTCGGATGGGGGTGGTTTAGGGGTATCCACCCTCCCCATGTCAGAACTTGATTGAGACTGCCTCTGTTTCGTAGAAGAACTGGCATCATCTAGGAGTGCCTGATATGTTTTACGCTTAAGACCAGTTTCAGAGTGCTTGACAGCTGAGTGAGAAGCATGTTGGTGAGCTTTGGCAAGTTGCTTCTGTGTGAAATGCGGTTTGATATTAGTGGCTTGTAGCATATTGTCCTGAGAAGGGGGAGTTACTGTATTGAGAGCATGGACAATATCCTGGGCCGTTTCAGAGTTCTGGGAAGGGTATTCAGTGTCCTCGTGAGCCATATCCCCACACTTGAAGCAAAATGTTTTGAGTTTATCATATTGAAATCTCAGTAGGGTAGGGGGAGCTTCTTGATCAAGTTGGATGTATCGAGCAAAGATGAGCTTGGATGATGTATTAAGGCGAAGGCGAAAGGAGATTGCAGTGGTTTACCATTCATTGGTTCCTGGATGTTAACTTCTTCCACATGACCCATATCATTCCCAATTTCCCGAACCATATCCTCATCACAGAACTCATCCGGGAGATTGATTATACGAACCCATAACGTAATTGTTTTGAGGTAATCAACTTCATGTCTTCTAGTCCATCGATCTACACTTAACATCCATTCTTTAAAACTTCAGGGACCAGAATCTAGTACATGCAAGAGTTGATACTCCTTCTTAAAGAAGAACTGCACAGTGTAATCATCAAGGACTTTAGCAGAAACAGAGCCTTCAAGCTTCCATGCCTTTGGAAGAGTAGCTTTAAGCACGTGAAGTCGTTGATGGGATTGGTGCATGCAGCGAACAACCAAACTCAGAGTGTGATCTTCAAGACGCTTCTGTTGGCGAGCTGGGTTAGATTGAAGAGGAGCTTGATCGGTTCCAAGATTCAGATTTTGAAGAGATAACCATATTTCCGACGACATCGAAAGTATAGGACAAACAAGCAAAACAGAAGAAATGTATAGATGCAACAGAGATCAGGAGGATAATCAGAAACAAGAACATCGCATGCAAGCGAAAAGAAGAACCCCAGAACAGGGAGATTTTTTCGCTCAATTTCTTGTATCCTATTCTATTGCAAGAACAAGTCTTTTTCTTTTGGATGGAGCTAGTGTTACCCCTAAAGCTAAAATCTTCACTCTAAACACGATTTAATTAAGTAATTATTTATTTATTACGAGAAAGTCATATGAGTTATTTCATGAAGTGAAACTAAATAAAAAAGAACGATTTTTTAAAAAACCTCTTTTCTTTCTTTAAAATTTGGCTATCTCATTTTCTCTTTTTTATGTTCACTTATTTGTTTTTCAATCTTTTTGGTGATGTTATCCGACATTAAGACCTCTCCATGTTGATTTCTTTTTCTTTCTCTCCAAGGTTGAGATCTGAATGATATGTTTTCTCTCCTCGTTTTGGTAATCATTTGTTCATTCACCTTTTGTTGGTGTTTTTCATGCGGCATATCCTTTCTCACATAGCAAATCTTGTGGCATCCATAGCTAACGAGGCTATTACATGTAATGCCAGTCCGGATCTAAATATCACCTAAAACTCATTTAAAATTTGATGCCCTCAAATAGAATTATTTATTATTTTATGCCTTCAAATATGGGCTGGAAAGAATCGAATCATACTTGCAAAGTTAGAATTGATGCGTTCAACCACAATAACAAACACTTTCTAATAAATTTAATGTCCCAACATTTATATAAACTCTGGCGCCTACAACCATTACTTTATGAGCTTTAGCCTCGGGCTAGTCCTGATTACATGTCGATTGGTGTCTGGTTCTCGGGTTTTGCTGCAGAATCATAGTGGTCGATATGGGGAGACTCTTTTCTTTCTATGGGCACTTGTCTCTCGGGTTTCGATTTGGCTTTGTTGGTGGTGGTTAGTCTCTGGTGGGTTGTATGGTCCACTCGATGACAACATGCAGTGGTTTTGCTGTTTAAGAAAGGGTCATGGAGGTTCGGTGGCTAGGTAAGACAATTATACCTTGAATATCTTCAGAGTATTTCCTTGTGGGTTCAAATCTTTGACTTGCCAACAGAGTATCAAAACCGACACGTCGTGGAAGACATAGCTAGACCTTTGGGCAAATGGAGGTGATACGACTTGTTGAATCACTTCGAGACAACCCTTCACAAGTATAGGTCAGGATTCACTTACAATGCTTACAAAAGATTGTTCGCTAGGTACATTCAAATGGAGGAAGAGGGCGAGCATACTATAATCTGATTTTTCATGTAACGACTTCCACATTATGGTTCCATTATTGAACTCCATGTTTAAAATGATTGCATGCTTAACGTTCTAGATGATATTCCACATGCTCTAATACAAGATAATAGGGGGGTAGGTATGTATATACTATGTACTTAGTAATGATAAACCAAGTAGATGATCAATGTCGTCCTCTATATTATCCCTCGATCCTAGATCGCTTAAAGGTTGGTTCTTCCTCTAGTAATCCAAGAAGAAGTAACATAAACAAAATTACAAGATGAAGGTGATCGTAATTTATCTCCCAAGCAATGGGTTAGCGTAAATTTTGATGGAAAATGCTTGATGGTTGCCAGAAAAGCACCCAACTATTCCATGAGTCATTTACATTGGAAATTTCAAGGGCATAGGAATCCCTTTACAACTTAATATTCAAACGAGATTAGGAAGTCTTTTAAACCTAATGTTGTATTCCTCATATAAACCACGACTAATATGATTATTTGGCCATCATAAAGAAGGCTCTTTGTTATCCTCGTAGCACCATTTTTTCATTAGAAAGCTTGCATGGTGGTGTGACTATCTTTTGAGAGGATATAACACATATTGATTGTGTTCGATAACCATCCTTACACATTATGAATATGTATATATTTGCACAAGGATAACCTATTGTTGTCTCTCCTTATGTTTATGGGAATCTTGTTAAAAAATTATGAAATCAATTTTGACCATGAATGTCTTCTCTTGCTACAATATGTCTTCATGTTCACAAGCCTTATGTGGTGTTTGGAAATTTTAATGCTATAGCCAATAGAAATATCATTGACCATACTGCTTATAATCAAACTTTCATCATTTTTATAAGTTGTTGAACATATCAAGCCTTCATCCCATACGTGTAGTGAAAAGTATATGTGACTGGGCAACGTCATACGTATAAAATTTTAACATACGTTGATAAGGTTGTTGGTATAGTTGATGATCATCATTGCAAAAAAAACATGTCTTTTCCGTTATGAATAATAAATGGTGCTTTAATTAGGTATGTACATACTATGTACTTAGTAATGATAAACCAAGACGATGATCAATGTCGTCCTCTATCTTTTCCCCCGTGATGTCTCTGAATTTTAGTAGTTTTTAGATGTCATTTACTCTTATTTTAGGATCATTTAGATGTGAATATGTTGCATTTACAAGACTTTACTAGTAAATTTGCAATTTCGGGAAATTCTGCATTAGCACTTGCATACATATGCATTTTGGAGATTTTTCAAGGATTTCAGGAGTTTCCGGAACATTAAGGCAAATTTGGAGAAGTTAAGGAAAATGCACAGAAAAATTACATCTTCTACATCGAGCCATTCTTCCATTTCACATCGAGGTAAGGCAAAACCACGTCGAGCCAATGAGTCATTTTGATCGAGCCAACATTTAAACTTACGTCGAGCCGCAACTTCTCCACATCGAGCCAAAGAATTCCTCACGTCGAGCCATTAAGAATTCACGTTGAGCCGCAGCAATCTCCACATCGAGCCATTTTCCATCCACGTCGAGCCATCTCTAATTTACATCGAGCCGACATTACTTCACCTCCTCGAGCCAACAACAACTTCCTCGCCGAGCCAATTTTCCACCTTACATCGAGCCAACACTCAAGTCCACCTCGAGCCACAATTCAACATTTTCATCGAGCCATCTTTATTCTCATCGAGCCGCATTTCCTCCTTTTGGCCGAGCCAAAGACACTTCATGTCGAGCCAAGTGCAACTTACATCGAGCCANACTTGCATCGAGCCACACTTACACTTCATCTCGAGCCACACTTCTACATGTCAAGATAACACGTCGAGCCAGCATCATGACGATCACTTGAGCATTTCTACCTTGGGCAAGCATTGCACCAACTCTATCAGAGAAAGTTCAGAACATTCCTGCACAATACAAATTTAAAGATCAAAGCTAATCATTACATTTTGTCCTTTAGCATTTTTTAGGGTTTTTCTGAAGAACTATATAAACCCCAAACTTGCCTCTTTTTAGGGTTAAGCCTTATTTTTGCCACTTTAGGTTATTGTCTTAGGATTAATTTTCTCTCTTTTTTTCTTGATGTTCTTGTTGGTGTTCTTCACGAAGAATTTCTGATTTCTTATAAAATCCTTGTTTAGTCTTTGATTTCTTCACTTTCTTGTTTAGTTTAAGGTTTTTGTCTATTCTATGCATGCTGATCTTCTGATTTCCATCTTAAATCTTGTTTTTCCCTTGATTGGAATTTCTGGGTTTTAAGTTTGTTCTTCATTTTCCTCTGTTTTTCTGGGTTTGATGTTCTGTTTCTTCATTTGCTTTGATTTTCTGGGTTTTATGCTCTGTTTCATCAATTGCTCTGTTTTTCTGGGTTGAAG
>OVBE01002181.1:0-31892 GCA_900406425.1 Iberis pinnata | reverse complement strand
TATATATATATATATATATATATATATAGATCTTAAGTTTGAAGCTTATAATCTTAACATGGTATCCACGATTCGACCTAAAGACTATTTTATCATTTTCGACCAAACCAATATGAGATTAATGAATAATAAGTTATTAGCTGGAGGGGCGTATTAAGAATAATATCTCTCACATTGAAAATTTAAAGAAATATTTACTAATTTATGAAAGATATAGATCAATCAATTTATTACCAATTCATTAATTTGTAAATTTATAAAATTAGTAGAGTTAGAGTGAATTATAAACCTCACGGATGGTGGCTAGGCGTCGAGTTTCTTCTTCGACAAGACCAAGTTGAGCCTGAACACGTTCACGAACCTCAGCTTTCCTCCTCTCGATCTCAGTCTCTTTAGCTCTAAATGATGAAAGTGCAGTGCGAGTTATCTCTTCGTCTTCTTTTGAAAAACAGCTGCCCGAGCTGAAACTCCTAGGCAGTAGAATATCGTTGGGAAGAGGAAGCACTACGGTGGCTATGTCTCCGGCGTTAGACTGAGTCATCTTCAACCTCTTCTCGTTTTGTATGATTTGAGTAGTTAAAGTCTTTCAAGTGGTTATATAATGGCTGTGGCAACTCTCAGGGTGATTGATTGTTCGTTGGAGTATAATCATTAGTTTAATAAAAATATACTTCTTTAAAATAAAATAAAAGTTAAACTCCTTATTTAGTAATTTTATTTTCATACCTTATTTGTGTCTAGATCCAATCACACCCACGACCAATTCATATAACTCGCGAACACAATTGCTGATTTAGGAAAAAAAATATACTCGGGGTCAGGGCTGGGCAAAAAAACCAGAACCGAAGAACCGAAAAAACGGTTTCTGTTCCGGTTCCACCTAAAAATACTCAATGGTTTATGAGATGAAGAACCATGGATATCCGGTAGGAAGTGGAACCGAACAGAGAACCGATGAGTAGAACCGAATACCTGAAACATATATATATATACATATTATATATTTCGGGTATTTTAGTTTTTTTTTGGGTAATTTTTATTTTTATTCAAGTAATCTTTGTATATTCGGATACTTACGGGTAATTTAGTCTTAATTTTTTCCGGGTATTTTAGTTGTTTTCGTATAATTTTTGTGTTTCCGAGTATTTTTTAGTATTTTGGGTATGTTGGAACCGACTTAGAACCAAAAATTTTGGGTATTTTTTGTATTTCGGGTCTGGAAATACCCAGAACCGACTTAGAACCGAAAATTTTGGGTATTTTTTGGTATTTCGGGTCTAAAATACCCGGAACCGATTTGAAACTGAAAATTTCGAATATAACATAGAACCGAACCGACCCGGAACCGGAAGAAATTGAACCGGAACCAAACTGAAAAATTGAAAAAAATATATTAGGTATTAGAATTCGGGAACCGAAGAACCAGAACCGAATATTTCGGACCCGGAACCAAACCGAATACCCGAAAGTCCAGTCCTACTTGGGTTATTGTATTACTTTAAATATTATAAATATAGTCTACTGATTGTATATTATATAGTAAATTACAGTTTTATATTTTTATTTCCTTTAAAATATAATTATACATGAAAATGAAAGGTGTACATAAATTTATAGATTTAAATATTTTATATTTTTGATATATGAAAGTAAATATATATATATATATATATTTAGTTATATTTTTATTTAAATAATTTATTTATTTATAAACAATTTATGAAGATTTTTTTATATTTATATAATTAGATATTTATTTGGTTATGTGGATAGTGATATGAAATTTTTTGAATTGTGTTTGATAACAAATATAATACATTTACACAAGTTTTAAAATTTTGTTTTCCTGTTTAATATATTGTAGATGTAAGAGATTAAAAATTTGGTTCAACAGTGAGCTTTAGTAAAGATGATTGTAGAAATGAAACTCAAATAGTATTTTTTTCTAAATTTCTTTTGAATTTTTATATGTATATAAAATTATTATTATACTAATATTACGTTTGAAAAAACTTCATAATAATAAAATATTGATAAAATAAGTTTTTATAATAGTGAATAAAAATATATGTCAAGATTTAAATCTGTAATCAATAAAAGTATTATAAAAACATAATGAACTAAGTTATATGGTGTTTTTGCCAGTCCGACCCAGGTTTTTAACTGGTTTTGTTAAGTTTGGATTTTGTTATTAACCCAAACCGGATACTCTTCCGGTTCACAGTTGAACCCGGTTGGACTATCCGGTTCACAGTTGAACCCGGTTGGATCTCCGGTCCGATATTCAAAACATTGTTTACAACTAACTAATGCAGTAGTCCAAACCACATTTTTTTTAAAAAAAATAGCGTCGCGTAATAACTCATTAGATTATTTTTTCAATAAACTAATAAAATCAAAATGATAATACAACAAGAGAAATATAAACTATTTTTACCAAAATAATTAAGAGAGATTTGCTTCGTCTTGAATTTGTGAAAAGAGTTGAGATAATCCTTCTAAAATTAGGTAAAATAGCAACATACCATATTTTGAGAAGTTTTTGACAATAACTTTAACTAGATTTTAACTCTAATGTTAATGAAGAAACAACAAATATGAAACAATTAGACACTTAATCCTCTTCAATCAAACTTAATTTTAGAGTTTTGTAAGTTTTCAGAAATAGTTTATTTGACTTTGAATATAGACTTGAAGTCAATGCTATGGTAGGTAGAAGAGAGACAAGAAAACGTAATAAAATTCAGCCTATTAAGAGCATCTCCAAACGATATCTCAAATCTTCAAATTTGAGGTATCATCCATTCCAAACGACATTTTAAATCTTCAAAATTTGAGATATTGGACAAGTGATACCTCAAATTTTGAGATATCACTAGTCCAATACCTCAAATGTTGAGGTATCAACTTTTCTTTATATTTTAGTCCCTATATTTATTTCTGCTTTTAAATAATAATTTCACGTTTTATTTTAATTATTGTAGTGCTAATATTTTTTATGTTTGATTTTAAATGTATATTAGTTCTTATATATTATGTTTATAAACATGTAAAATAAAATTATAATATTAAAATAGAACAATACAATAAAATAAAAAACGTAAGGCAAATTTAATACAAAGAGAATAATACAACATAATAAAATTACATAACACACAATTATTATAACAAAAAAAAAAAAATACACCGTCGGATCATGTAAATTTGATCCACCACCACCAAGATAATCATAATATTGTTCGAAAGGGTTTGGTGTGAATTAAGGCAAAGATTGCGATTGCTTGTTATTTCTTTTTTGTATGATTCTTGCTTGCTCATATCGGATAAACTCACGAACATTACTATCACTGATAGACTCTAAATTTGTTAACATTATTTTATTCTCCTCTTGAATTTCTTTTAGCGCTAATTTTTTTGCTTGATTTTGCAAACGTAATTAAGTTATCTCATAATTCCTAGTTGTCGCATTTTCTTTTAAAAATTCAAGAATTTTTTCATTTGATGAAACCAATGATTCAACAGTTGAGTTATTACCTTCGAAGATCTTTCTTTTGAGTTTTGATTTCTTCGTTCCAATCGGACGTTGTGATGAATTTGATCTACCATCGTCGATGACTTCGAAAAGAAACTCATCTACCCCTTCGAAATGCATTGGTCGAACATATATGAGAGCACTATAGTGTTTGAAGTTTAATTAAGATGTTTGAATTTTAACTAATAGTATGATATTTGAATTTTATTTAAGGTGTTTTTTTGTCATGAATTTTATTTAAGATGTTATTTTTTACACTATTTAAGATGTTACTTCAATGTTTTTTTAAAAAAAAATATGCAAAGTTTTATTAATAAATATTACAATTAATAATTGAATGATGAATGATTTATATTTATTTACAAGTTATAGGATGTTATGTAATTGTGAATAAAGATTTGGGCAATATTATAATATACTCTCTCCATTTCTGAAAGGAGGATGTTTTAGAATTTAGATTTGTTTCTAAAAGGATGATGTTTTATGTGAAAAAAACTTTTTAAAAGAGGCATAAAGTAAAGAAAAAATTGTTTTTCTTAATCTACGTAAAAACTCCAAAACATCATCCTTTCAGGAACGGAGGGGTACATATTTTTGATACTTCAAAATTTGAAGTGTTGCCTTTAGAGTAAAATACATGATACCTCAAATTTGAAGGAGATGATACTTCAAATACACCTAATAGATATATTCTAGTATGAGGTATTGGTTTTGGAGATGTTCTAATAATATAACTTTTGCATTCTACTTGAAGAAAGAAAAAAAACTTGAAGAAGAAAACGGACTAAAATACACCTATTGAATAGAAGAAGGCTCGAAAACAAAAGCAAAAAACGTGTCAAACGAAAAAAAATAAGAACTATATATATGTATAATTTAAAACCTTTTTTTGTTATGTATATAAATATAAGTTTTGGTGTTTTGCTTTGGCGTGTAAGTGCAATGTGCTAATACTACAGAATGACTGATTTATTCATTTAAAGAATGACCCAACTACATAGTGTCACCAAAATCTAACGAACCTTATATGCAATATTTATTCATTTTGTTTTGTCTTTTCTCCACTTAATTACAAACTGCTTTTAAATATTCAAAACCTAGGGGGTTTCGAATATATAAAGCAACGCATATAAAATTAACAACTGTTAAACAACTAGCATATTACACTTGTTCCTATGACGAAAACCAAAAAAAAAAATATGGTTTCTCAAATAGAATGACATCGTTCGGGTTATCATTTTCTTTTTGAGTAAATTTGTATATTGGGTATTTTTATTTTTTATTTGGAAATATGTAGTTTTGCTTTTTTAACTTGGGTAGTACGTATTTTTGTTTTTATTTTAAAATATATATTTTTGTTTATTTATATGAATCATTCATCGTTCACACAGACAATTCATCATTCACATAAAATGTTCAGCATTTACATAAACAATTCACCATCCACAGTTGCAATTCACATTCATCATTCACGTACAATTCATCCTTTACGAAACGAAAAAATACTTAAATACAAATATTTTTATAAAGTATATTTTTAGCAAATTATAAAAACTTTTAAGTACCCTATTATCCAATTTTTTCTTTAACGGATATGTAAGTTTGTATGATGCATCACATATATATATATATATATATATTATGTTAAACATTTTAAACAAATTTAAAGATCATTCGATATATAATTATGTTACATTCAATGGAAATACTCAAATTAGTAGAACGTTAAAAAGAAATAGCCAAAGATCTTTAGAATATAAGAGCGAGTGGTTTGTGAAAATTACAAAGAAATGGAGATTAGATCGATTTTCACCCGAAGATTAATTGCTAAACAAAGTTTTGTAAGAAGAAAACACGAAAAAGAAAAATAATCAATCACCCATTTGGAGAAAAAATTAAATGTGTGGCCCAAATATTCTTAAAAAAGAAAAGAGGTTTGTAAATGGTAGGTAGAAGAATTTATCTGTGGAAGGAACCAAACAGAAACTTCCAAACACTCAAAAGAATAAAAACAAAACAATTATAAAGAATTTGTTGTGGGCTTAGTTGTTAATATTTGAAATGTGATTTTCTGATAGGTATACATCAATTATCGATTCATTCTAAGTAATATTTTAAAATTCTATAATGTATATGGGAGGCTTATGTTAAGGACAAGTAAACATGCTTGTATTGTGTTGTGGTTTGATTTCAATCCATATTGTTAAGTAATTCTACAAAATATCACAAAAATAAGTTTATATTTTAAAATTACCATACACTTCTAACTTTTCTAGTAAATAAATAATAAAAATTATATATTTTTATTTCAAAATATCAAAAACATAAAAATAAAATTTTAAAAACTGATATATCAAAAAACGTCTCTTCATCGAGTGAGTGAAGATCAGTGATCGAAGTAAACTCCAGAAATTTTGTTTGGCTAGCGTCGACTCTGCCGGTTGTAATTTTTCCTTTGTTTTTTTCTCCTATTTAATTAAGTATATAAACACATCACAATAAAATTTTAGTGTCTATTATGATGATTTCACTTAGTATTAAGTATTTACATAACTTTATTGTTTTAGTTGTCTCATTT
Source organism: Iberis pinnata (assembly GCA_900406425.1). NCBI lineage: Eukaryota > Viridiplantae > Streptophyta > Magnoliopsida > Brassicales > Brassicaceae > Iberis > Iberis pinnata. The sequence goes on along the minus strand of OVBE01002181.1, from coordinate 25,782 downwards.
AAGGAGTTTTTCCGACGATTAATGTTTACCACATGCAATGTTTTTTTTTCGGTGTTTTTCTGTTGCACGTGTACAATATATTTTGTCTTTTGGATAATTTATTCGAATCTACTATCGAAATCTCAAACCTCCATGGCCGTGGAAAACATTGGCAATCGTATATGTCAAAATGGAAGATGTAAAGCAAATAAATATTTTTAAAGTAAATATTTCGCGGAGTCAAGGTGAATTTATTTCAAAGTCGACTTTTTTACAATAGATGTAAAGTATTTGGATATTTGGAAGTTGTTAAACATTCCAATTTGGCATACGAGTCGGACTAGAGTGAGACCGGTTTCAAAGAAGAAAACGAGTAAGACTTATCTTTACCGAAAGTTTCGTGTAGATTCATTTATTTTGTTATACCGTCTTTGTTGTATGGCTTATCTTTCTACTGATGTAATAACTTATTTCTAATTTTTGACTTTGTAAAACCGCTTTGATATTAATGAAATGATGTTTAAGAACATAAATATTGAATTTAATAGGTTTATAATTAAAAGTTTAGAGTTTAGATATACTAATTATAGTTTAGCCTTTAGTATTTAAGGTGTTAGAATTTAGTTTTAAAGGGTTTAAAGTCTAAATTTAAAATTTTATGCTATCTTAAACTTATGGTATTTTTGAGCACAATCATTTTATAATATTTCTAGAATAATAAACGTATGCAGTATTTTTGGAACACAAACTAATAAATGTTACTTTTGAAAATCTCATATTTTAAATTTGTTACATATAAAAGGAGTCATACTGGAAAAAAAATAAAACAATAAAAAGTTTTAGTGTGTAAATTTTGGTATCCAAAAATATACTTAATGTTTTACAATGAGACTTCGTTATATTTTCTCTGTTTTCATTTTAATAATATTTTATAGTTTCTATAAGAAAACAAGGTTTTCGAGTTTTTATGTAAAATTTTTAAAATTATATCGATTTTTTAATATTCATATTTAGTCATATATTTTTTATTAGTTAAATTAGCGATGATTAATAATATATATTAAAAATATAAATTTAACAAAATTTATATATTTTATTAATAGGTGTGCATTAATCTAAAATATAAAATAATATAAAGCAAACATAATACATAATTTTAAATCATGTGTTATCTGTTTAATGATTTAATTTTTTTTTTTTTTTTGAAATCATGTGTTATTCGTTTAGTAATTTATAAATACTAGTTGAATTCCAGTGTTATTTGTTTAATGATTTGATATTGGATTTTAAATTCCACTTTGTATTTTAATAGATTTGAAAAATTTTCAAAGTTAAAAATACAAAAGACCAAATCCAAACATATAATGGTATTTCAAAATTCAATAATTTAAAAATTCATAAATTTCTAAATTCTCATAGATTTATAAATCCACTAAAATACCATAACCAATAACATCCATATCACATAAACAATTGCCTAATATCACATAAACAATTGCCTAAACAAATATTATATCTAAACTAAAGGTCTTATTACGATGAGATCAGTCCTTTTCGTATGAGAAGACTTTAAGTTTTGTAGTGGATTGGGCTAGGCTTATTCATTAACAATACCTTCAAAAACCCAAATAAGCTTTTAAGTTTTATCAACAAAATACCCAGCTCATATGGTCAACACCCAAGTAACTATTCATCATTTTGTTTATCATATCATTGAACTGTCTGATCGGCTGAGCCAACAACTGTTCTATTAAAACCCATTCAAGACAAAAAAAAAAAAGACACGAAGTACAAAATTGTATAACGACCAAGGACATGCACAGTTCGATGCAATCTTGAATCAATATTTCATAAAGTTGACCACACAAAAATAATGTTTAATTTTCTGACTAACGCATTACGCATATAAACTAGATCTACTATATGGATGAAACAAGTTGTAGAGTATATTGATTAGAAAAAAATACATAGAGAGATTGGCTATGATATGCAGGCAAAGTAGTGTTTGCATTGGATACTTTTTCATGTTTGATCTTTGCATGTTGACACGTGCGGTCATGCCCTTAGATACCTTGTGTCATTGTGTAGTGTACGTGTTCTCACCGCTACGTAAGGATCTTTTCTTCATTTTTTCCTTTTTTATTTTATTTTTAAAAAATCTGATATCCAAAAAATGTTTTCATCAAGTCTATAATATCCTCTTAGGTTCGGCATCAGCTATTGTTAATATGTATTATTTCTAATCGAATTTAAAAGCACAATATTACCAATAATTGCGATTAATCGATTGAATCAACTAAGACTGGGTAAAATAACCGAAACTGAAGAATCGAACCGAACCTAACAAAAAAAATAAGTTCAGTTCGATTATGGATCCGATTAATTTATTTGAACGGATTTTTAGTTATTTAGATCTATGGTTCTCGGTTCGGTTCGGGTAATCGAGAACCGAAAAAGGAATCAAAAACAAAAAGAACCGAAGGTAATAGAAAAACCGAAGGTGGCCAACATTGACAAATTATTTTGGAAAATTTCGGATTATTTCAGTTATTTCGGTTCTTTCGGGTATTTCGGATAAAATACCCGAAAGAACCAAAATTATTCGTTGCTTCGGTTCCGAAATGGTTCTTAATTTTTAGAACCGAGCCGAACCAGGTAAGAACCGAACCGATCCGATCCGAATTTTTTTAGGATCCTAAATGAATCCTCTTTTACTAGAACCGAAAGAACCAGAACCGAAGAAAACCAAATCGAACCGACCTGTTTATCCGAATGCCCAGCCATAAAACCAACTCATCAATAGTTTTTGTACTACTAAAATATCATATAATGTGTTAGCCTTAACTAATTGATCTATAATATTTATATAAGCTTATTAGCCTTGATTAATTCATCTATGAGTATTCATATAAGCTTATTGGAAGATTGGAATTTCCGAATTACAAAATTAATCACCACGTGTGGAAAAACTCCATAGTTTTACAAAGTAGAGATGATTATATATTTATATAGGTCAATTTGGGAAAAAAGAGAAATTCATCTAGTTACAAAAAAAAGAGAAATATTGGAGAACAGGGAAAAAAAATCGGGAGAGAGAATTAGCACGTGGGATCACGTGAGGACTCGCGTGCCGGCGTGACTTGCCTTTTACTACAAAAAATTACTTAAAACATACAAAGAAAAAGTGGGACCCAAATGGACCGACTTTAACCATTCTGGTGTAACATACAATTCTTTTCTCATTAAAACTTAGGTGATGTTATTAAAAAACTTTGGTGATGTTATTAAATTAATGATTTGAAGTTAAATTTTAATTTATTATTGATACTATTAAATACTTTATTTCTAAATTAAAATTTAAAATTTAGTTTTATTGATTTTAAGAAATATTATTCGTTAAAGAAGTTGATATATAGTGTTATTTAGCACAGATTTTAAATCATGTTTTTTTTAAAAAGCTGTTATGTTTTAACTGATTTGAAATAATTTATTGTAAAATTATATTAACAAATAAAATATTTTAAAGGAAAATTTTTACAAATACCACAAAAAATTAAGTTTATTTCAAAAATACCACATACTCTCAAAAGTTCCAAAAATACCACCAAAATATTTTTGTTCAAAAAATATCACAAATTTTGAAATAACTTTAATACTTTAAATTTAAACCTTAAAACTCAAAAACCAAACTATTTCCCCTTTAAAACTAAATCATAAACTCTATTTAGTAAACCCAAACTCAAAATTTTAAATTCTAAACCTTTAAAATCATTTTTTATGTTTGTGTTATTTTTGGAACATTTAAGAGTATATAGTATAGTGTTTATAGTGTTTCAAGAAATTTTCCTATTTTTAAATTGGATAAATATTGCAGATATTATAGAAATTACTCTAGAATTTATAAATATTATAAATCAAAAATTTAATTTCAAATAACATTCCGAAAACTAAATACATATAGTAAGAAATTAATGAAATTAACATAAAATATTGGTCAGACAGATTGTGTCAGAAAAACGTATATGTGGTCTGGTGGACATGTGAAGTCTCGCTCTCTCCTTTGCATCTTCGTCTTATTCTCTGTCCTTTCTCAATTTGTGTATTTTTACCATTTCATTTTAAGATTTGTTGTACTATACTCTTAACTCCTTTCTCATATTAATTTAACAAATATCTATCAAAATTTAGATCGTATATTGTTAAGGCGTGATTGTGAGAGGAAAATGTGATTAAGATTTTGGAGGGTAAAAGTTAAAAAATAAACAAACAAGTGGGTAAAATGAGTAGTCAAATCAAAGATGAGTCATAGGCAAAGAGAAACCCTCACCACACACTTTTATGCTTTTTTTTAACTTCTGACACAGCCCACCTGCCTTTTCTTTTCTCATTATTATCACTTTTTATTTTCCTTTTACCTTTACTTGTTAATTTTGATTCGAGCCGACTCCAACCCAATACCTAAACCAAACACCAAGTAATTATCAAAATTGATCAGAATACATATCAATTCCTTTGGTTGTATTCACTAAATAATTTTAAAATAAAGCGTTTATTTCAGATATCAAGTGATAAACTATTTTCTCCCCAAAGAAGATAATAAATTCGAAAAAAACACATACAATACGAACTCTAACATACCGAATTACAAAAACACAAAAACAAAGAAAATGCGAAAGAAAGGCCAGAGGCAAAACCCAACGCTACCGACACGGAATCGATGAAAAAATTTAACTTGAGGGACAGTAAAGATCAATCATGTCCACCACGAAAGCCCTGTAATCAAAGTACTATCAGAGACTAAACAAGCCCCAAACAAGCGAAGACCAACGATATTCAACCAGACATAACAGGAGGAGATAACCCTAGCGAAACGAGGAAGACCGCTAGAAGAAACTGAAACTGAAAGGATAGTCATCGATGCTAATAATCCTTTTAAGATGAACCTGTTAAACCTTGAGCCCAACAAACTTGCAAAGTGATATGCGAGAAGACTAAGCCTGACGAAAACCAAAACTAAATGAAGCCAACAAAATCGAACCACCCTTAAACCAAAGATAGAAGCTGAACCCATAAGAAACCAATGGCATGATGGATGTCCTGTCTGTATAGATCAACAGCTAATCTACTAACCCTTTCTTTTACTGATGCCATAGCGAAAGTGTCGTAGAGCTAGTCTGGAATCTTAGTCCAAGAACATGTCATGATAATGGAGAGGCAGACGCCGAATAAATACAGACACAACAAAAAGAAACGAAGTCACCTGAAACAGAGACGATGGCTTGCACGGAGGAAACAAACGGTAAGATGCACACCGAGGAATCAGCAACAACGCAAGCACCCAAGAACACCGAGGACCCACTCTCTTCCGGAGAACACTTATCCAAGATGAATTCAGAAAACGACCGAAACCGAAGAGAACAAACAACAACCTGCACGAAATTAAGCACAACCGAAGAACCTAAAATCCAAACAAAAACACTACCATGGCAGACAAAACAAAGAGCAAGTCTTAAAGACCCAACCAAGAAATCTTCGTTAAAAGAGCAACCACATCCAAAACAGAGGATAAAAAACCAAACCACACAAACCTAGCCTTGCAACTAGCCCCTTAGCCCCAAGCAAGATCACACATGACCAGGCAAGCGAGGGGATAAAGCCACCTTACCCCATAGATCTGATCCCGACAAAACAGTACACCGGCGTCCAACCAGAACTTCGAAAAGGAAGGTGCTGACACCTCCTTATCCAAACGACGACGCGAGATCTTGAGCCACTGAGGTTAACTTGTACGAAGCTACGCGCGACACCAACCTAGGACGGGAAACACCAACGACACCAACGAAGACTCCATGGATGCTGGTCTGAAGCTCGGAGAAACACCAATACTGTCGGCAAAGAAGCACCAAACATTACCTCATAACTACAAAAAACAAGACATAGAAACAAAAAGGGCCAGTCCCGGCGCTGCGTGAGCTGCCGGCGACCGGCCCAGACGGTGGATCTCACAATTTTAACCTTAACGTCGTTTTCAATTTTGAGAGAAAAATATTAGAATTTTTTTTTTTTTTTTGGGGTGATGCACAAATTATTTATAATTAATGTCGGCAATGCAAGTGATAAACTAATAAAAACTTGATTAATAGAGCATATAAAACATTATTATTAAAGGAATTTTAATGGTCTCTAGACTCGGTTTTTGTATTTAGAGATAAGAGCAACGATAATCTTCTTGGATATCTTACTTTAAATGGCTTTGCTTGTCGGAGAGATGGACTATGGTCTAATTCATGTCGTCTATATCTTTCATCGAGGTACTTTGTTTTCTGGTGCTAAGGTCGTCTACATCTATAGTCGATGTGTCTTGCTCTTCTGGTGTTTACGTTGTCAATCACTATAGACAAGGCATCATGCTCGTCGACTGTTACTGTCGACGAGGCATCTTGCTCGTCGTCTGTCATTGTCGACGAGACGTCTTTATTTTCTAGTGTTCACGTCGTCTATAATTGTCGACGAGGCATCTTGCTCTTCTACTGTTCATGTCATTTATCGCTATCGACGAGACGTCTTGCTCTTATGGTGTTCACGTTAGCTATCACTATCAACGAGCCGTTTTGCTCATCGTTTGTCACTATCGACGAAGTGTCTTACTCTTCTGGTGTTTTCGTTGTCCTTCACTGTCGACGAGGCGTCTTGCTCAGTCGTCTTCACGTCGTCTATGTCATCAATCGATGTCTGCTTCAGTTTTGTTAACGTCATTGACAATGATAGTCGGGATGGTTACGTTGTCTATGTATATCGTCGAGGTGGTCTGTTTAATCGTTTGACTATTCCGTCCTATAGTCAGTTATTTCTATCCCCCTTTCTTAGTTGAATGGAGTATCTATTTATAGTAAGCATTGTATCGTGCAAGCATTTTCATTGATGATTTTAAATTTTTCTTACTTTATTTTTTTATTTTATTAGTTTAAAATATATAAAAAATATTTAGATACCATAATAAAATAAAATAATATTATATTTTTTGGGTCCGAGTTCACATCCATTCAAAGGTTCATCAAGAACTCAACCTCTGAATCAACATGAGGCATTAGATCTGACGACCTAAAACCGATCGGACGAATACCACCATGAAGAGAAACACGTGGATCAAAAATCATGTTCACAGTGGACCCCATCCGTGCTATACAACACTTGTTATAAAAGAATCCACGTTGAAGAGAAAATGGGACCCCAAAAGGGAGTACCATTGGAAAACTGCTAGATTAGAAGAGAAATCATTAAGATCTAACTCAAGGACAAAATATTAAGCCTGGAGACAGATGACGACGATCCACCACGACTAATTCAACAGTAAATGTGAAGACCATCTAAGCAATTTATCTCATCAATCAATCCACGATGTGACACCATCTAATCAATCCACCTCGTCGACCATACAAAGAATATGGACGACCTGCAGTGGTCCAAACAAACCACCTCGTCATAAGACACAACCAACCAGAAACTAACTGGAAGATCCACCTCATCCACGCTAATAGCCGACCATCAGACTACTCAAAGGATCTACTCGTCTATAGCCATAACTGACCAAGACATTCGAAGAACCTCCTCGTTCATCGAACATCACAAACCAACAGAGACACTAAGAAGACCTCCTCGTCCATCGAATATTGCCGACCAATAAAGACAATCAAAAGACCTCCTCGTCCACGATTCAGCTCGTCAACATTCGACCATGGAACGAAAGAAACCTGGAACGCTTCTACTAAATGATATTAGAAGTAGTTAGAAGTACTTTTCGCTTAATCCATTTATAACGGGTATGTAGGCAGCCCCCATGGGCCCAACTATCAAATAAAAACAACCTTAAAAACCAAGTCACCTCGATTGTCAAGACAGAAGACGTAAAGATTAGCAGCTAAGTCACCTTAGCTTTAAAGACAGGAGACGTGAAGGCAAGCAACCCAATCACCTTGAGTATGAAGACATATGACGTAAAGGCAAGCAACCAAGTCACCTTGGCTGTGAAGACATACGAGGTGAAGACAAGAACCCCAGTCACCTCGGCTATGAAGTCAGACGACGTGAAAACAAGCAACCCATTCACCTCGACTATGAAGATAGATGACGTGGAGACAAGCAGCCAAGTTACCTTGGTTGTGAAGACATACGACATAAAGACAAGCAACCCAGTCACCTCGACTGTGAGGATAGACGACGTGAAAACAAGCAGCCAAGTTACCTCGATTGTAAGGACAGACAACATGAAGACAAGCAACTCAGTCACCTCGACTGTGAAGGCAGACAACATGAAGACAAGAAACCCAGACACCTCAAATGTGAAGAGAAGTCGTGAAGAAAAGCAACCTAGTTACCTCGACGTAAAGATAGACGACCCGAAGACAAGCAACCCAATCACCTCGATTGTGAATATAGAGGACGTGAAGTCAAGCAGCCAAGTCATGTCAACTGAAGATAGACGAGTGAAGACAAGCAACCTAATCACCTTAGTTGTGAAGACAAACGTCATAAAGACAAGCAACCCATTCATCTCGATTGTGAAGACAAGCAACCCAGTCACCTCGAATTTGAAAAGAAACAACGTGAGGACGAGCAACCCAGTCACCTCGACAGTGAAGACCTGGGAATAACCAATCCAGTCACCCTGATTGTGAAGACAGGGAATGTGAAGATAAGACACCCAATCACTTAGATTGTGAAGATAGACAACGTGAAGACAAGTAACCCAATCGCCTCGACTGTATAAACCGACGATGTGAAGACATACAACCCAATTACCTTGAATGTGAAGATAAACGACATAAAGACAAGTGAACAAGTCACCTCGACTGTGTATATAAACGTTTTGAAGATAAGAGAGCAAATCACCTCGACCATAATGAGATACAACCTAAAGGAGAATAATTAAGTCACATCGACTGAGAAGATAGACGACTTGAAGGAGGACAAACAGTCCACCTTGACCAAGAAGAATAGACGACATGAAGCTAGTATAGTATACCACCTCGTTATGGGTCATGGACGAGCTGAGAGAAAATTAATGATCCACCTCGTCCAAACAAGCAGCTAGCCAAAGCACCAAGGAAGACTATCTAGCCAAAGTAGGATCCACCTCATCGCCATTTTCATATCTCAAAGCAAATTAGGACCAAGTCAAGCTAAAAGCAAAACTGGTTTAACAATACCAATTTTAGATTCATATTTTAACTAATATATATATATATATATATATATATATATACTTTAATAATGATTTACTATTAATTTACTTTATATAAAATTATAAAATAAATAATATATATTGAAAAACTTTGAAATAAAATTAAATAATTTATTATTGTTATTTTATAATAAAGATTTATTATATTTATCTATATAATATTTTAAAATAAATTTATTTAATAATTAGATGCAAATTTTCATATAATTATTTTTTACTTTACCAATATGTAAAAGATGCACATTAAACAAAAGTGTATCGTTTCAGCAGCATATTGTTTATGCTCCGTACAATTTCTATTTTAGTATAAATATTTTCAAAAAATTGTAGCGTCCCTGATATCCCCAACATGTGGTCCTCGACTCTCTCGGTCCATGGGTCCCACTATTCTCCAGCGTTCACGTGTGTTACTCCGAAATACTTTAGAGAATTTTTTGTAAGCCATGCAGATCACCACACGATATTTCCCAATGCTTTGTCCTCACTAGCACTCTTCCGGAAACGACTTCCCGAAAGATCACCCACTTTTAGATTTCTCCAGCATAAGCACATTTAACTGTGAAGTTTATTGTACACTGATGACCGAAAAAATAAATGCATTTTGATAACATAGATAGGTAAATCAATTCTCTTAAGCTTTTGCCATGCACCACCATTTCTCTATAAATTATGATTATAATTTTTTATTAAATTATTCAGATTTTTAATAGAAAAATAATCTTTATTTAAAATTTATGTGTCACGGAAATTGATATTGAAATGAAAAATGTGATGCTAATAAAAACTATTTTTTTCTTGTTTCAACTAGGGTATTAAAAGTAAACACAAAACACAAAGAACATAAACAAAGCCCACAGTAAAACAAGATAGCCCAGGAGAAAATGTACTACAGCGCTACAAAAACGAGAAATAAATAAAATATAAAAGAAAAACGACAAATCTACAACAGTTGTGAGTTAACATAGCAGGCAAAAATCAAACGAAGAGGACCAAACATTTGCCACAACGAGAAGAGGAACCATCGAGCAGGATAAGTGATAGAAGCGCCTGACTGAGCAGACAGATAAATACGGAATGTGATCCTGGAAAAAAGGACGGTGCACCACTAGGAGCACCCAAACACCAGGGAAGACTTAGAAAAAACTCGGGATGTCACATCAACCAAAACTAAAAGGGGCATTGGACAACCCAAACAACATTTCCATGATCCAAACACTAAGAGACAAAGCCGAGACAAAGATTGAGAACCACTACCACCGTGAGATTCCGACACCGTACCTGAGGAACCAAGCACCACCATGAAGGAGAAGAGGGGAGCAAAGCTGACCAAAAATTCCCAATGAAAACTATAGACTATCTGTCCAGTTATTCTCTCAAAAAGGCAAACATCTTGGCATCGAGATCAAACCGGAGAGGAAAGAACGCCAAGAAAAAACTAACCCACAAGCACACCAAAAAGAAAACAAACAACAAGAAGCAAACCTAAAGACGACAACAACAAGGACTGATTCCAACACCAACCAACGAAAACCACACAAAATAAAATACCAACAACAACTAAGCCGAGGGCACGATTAACCTGAAGAAAAAAAAATAGATATGAAGCTCTAAAGAAACCGAGAGAGAGCTAACTACTACGAGAGAAGAAGCCCCAAAAGTTTTATAACCTAAAACTAATCAGATTTTTCGATCTGACGACAGAATTAACAGCAAATGTACCCGACTCGAGCCCATGATGAAACTGAAATCGATGGGTCGTTAAGACAGAGCACCGAGAAGCACTGCCAGAGAACCTTTGAGAGATCCGCATTACCGTAGAGTAACAGATCGAGAAGAGGTGAACGATCCGGTGAAGACAAAGAACTCTAAACTAAGCCGACGACTATCATAAATCGCCGGAGACCGAAGGATTACCCAAACGAAAAGCAAGAGGTCTGTTCCCGTTGCTGCGTAAGCTGCCGCCGAACAGATAATACGAAAGCTCGAGATAGAGAGTTATTCGACGACGTGTTGTGTGTAATTCAAAATTAAAAAAAGTAATTAAAAAATTAATTAAATATCCTCTAGTAAGCTTTTGTTTTAAAATAAAACTAATGGATAGGGAATAATAATAAGAGTAATTCCTTGAAACACCATCAAAAGAAATTCAAATTCCAAAAATACCACACATTCCCAAAAGTTCCAAAAATACCACACACTCTCAAATGTTCCAAAAATACCACAAACATAAAAAGTGAATTTTAAGAGTTTAAAATTTAAAATTTTGGGTTTGGGTTCACTAAATAGAATTTAGGGTTTAGTTTTGAAGGGGATAGGGTTTGGTTTTGAGGTTTTTGGATTTAAATTTGAAGTTTTAAAGCTATTTCAAATTTTGTGGTATTTTTGGAACAAAAACATTTGTGTGGTACTTTTGAAAAAAATGTGGTATTTTTGGAATTTTTGGGAGTGTGTGGTATTTTTGGAATATACATAACTTTTTGTGGTATTTTTGAGAATGTCCCTAATAATAATTATTAAATAGAAATTTATGCGATTGATATTTCCAATGCATCGAGACAGAAAAACTGCAGGTTATTATCTCTCCATCTTCATCTTGCAGAGTGGTTCTTTCTGGGTTTTCTGACTTTCTATTTTTATATAAGAAACCATTTTTCACTTAAACTAATCTGTCATTAATTAACTAAAATCTATAAACCCCAATTAATCAAAGTTATATATTTGCTTTGTAACGTACATAGTTTTTCATTTCTCTCCCTTGCGTCTTGTCTTAACTCAAGTGTCCCTAATAAAAACCTCTTTTTTACTCTTCTCTGCACCAGAAGAAGCTCAGATACAGAAACTGACTTCAAGCTTTTTCTTTCAAGTGAAAAGTTTCTTTTTTTTCTTCACTTTCTTTTACTCTTCACAAACCCAAACAAAGCCAAAAGCAACCAACACACACACACACACAATCTCTGTCTGTCTCTCTCTCCAATGGATTTGCAATTGAGACAATGGAGAAGCCAGCAGCTGCAGGAAGCAGAGTCAGAAGAACAACCTTCTAAGATACCAAAACATGTCTTTAATCATATTCAATCACATACTGCAACTTCTACTGCTCTTCCTCTCTTTACTCCTGAACCTACTTCTTCTAAACTATCTTCTTTGTCTCCTGATTCTTCTTCCAGGTTCCCTAGTGAGTCTTTTTCTTCTCTTATTTTATTCTCAAAGCAAGAAAAATATTCTCTTTTCATAGACTCAAATTAGTGGTTTGTCTTGTTTTGTAGAGATTGGGAGCTTCTTTAGCTGGGCACAATGGCAAGAACTTGAACTACAAGCACTGATCTATAGATATATGTTGGCTGGTGCTTCTGTTCCACAAGAACTTCTTTTACCAATCAAGAAAAGTCTTCTCCATCTATCTCCTTCCTATTTTCTTCATCATCCTCTTCAACACCTCCCTATTTACCAACCTGCTTGTAAGCCTCTCTCTCTCCTTCTTGGTTTCATAAAAATCACTTCTTTTTTGTTTTTGATGAATGGGTTTTGTGATGATGTTGGAATAGTCTAACTTGTGTTCCTATTCCTAAGATCAAAACTTGATTGTAGTAAGATTTTAGGATCTTGTTATTGATCTGATTTGTGATATGAACAGGGTATTTGGGGAGGGGAGCGATGGATCCTGAGCCAGGGAGATGTAGGAGAACAGATGGTAAGAAGTGGAGATGTTCGAGAGATGTTTTCGTTGGTCACAAGTATTGCGAGCGCCACATGCACCGTGGCCGCAACCGTTCAAGAAAGCCTGTGGAAACTCCTACCGTCACGTCTTTGGCTTCTGCAGCCGCACCAACTGCAACATCTTCGTTTGCTTTCGGTGGTGGTGGTGGTGGTGAGGAGATGGGACAAGGAGGAACTTCTAGTTTCTTCTTCTCTAGCTCTTCCAATCCTTCATCTGATCTTCTTCATCTTAGTCAAAGGTAATAAAAGACTTAAAAAGATTCACTGTTTTTTTTTATTTTGTTGCTAAATACATTGACTTTGTTCTTTAGTTTAAAGGCAATAAGATCTTTGGTTAAGACTTTTGTTTTGAATAATAATGAATGTTAAAATCTACTTATCATAATGTTGCAATTTGTCACATTAAGATTTAGAGGGAAGCAATATTGATTCTGGCTTATGAATGCATAAAATGTGAAGAGAGGGGTAATGTTGGAGATTGAGAGACACACTCTTATCATTTAGGTTTTTTTTGTTTGGATGTGTTGATTTATATGTGAAATATCTTCCTATTGTTTCTGTTGAGAAAAACATGCCAACACTAGATTTGATGGAATCTTTTTTTTTTTAAGCAAAACCCTGTGAGGCTAATCAAACAGAGATTATAGAAAGAGAGAGATAAAGAAAAGAGTTGGGTACATAGTGATATGGTAGGACCTTAGATAAAGCTGACCAAAATGTCTCATATCTTTGCAGAAAAGTTAAAGCTTTTAGATTCTTCTGCACCCACCTCCCTATCCACACACAACACATGATACCATTACTCAATTCATATTCTATATTTATTTGACTTCCTAAATACCCACATTAAGCCTTGAAAACAATATAAAGGTCCTTTAACTTCTGTTGACACTAATGTGGAATCTCTTTTGACCATTTTTGCTTTGTGCTCTGTTTTCTTTCTTTGTGCTTGATCTCTTTCACCTAATCATAAGATGTGGATTCTGTTGATAGTTGTTCAGAGATGAAGCAAGAAAGCAACAACAACAAGAGGTCATATGAATCCAACAATGGATTCACCACCAACAAGGACGGAGGCCACATCCTAAGGCCCTTCTTTGACGACTGGCCACGGTCTGAAGGGGGCAATGATTCAACTCCTATGAGCTCTACAACTTGTCTCTCCATCTCCATGCCCGGAAACTCTTCCTCAGACGTCTCCCTAAAGCTGTCCACAGGGAACGAAGAGGAAGCCCGGAGCAACAACAACGGGAGGGACCACCAAAATATGAGCTGGTGGAACGGTGCAGGAACTAACCACAACCACCATCACATGGGTGGACCATTGGCTGAAGCCTTGAGATCTTCCTCATCATCTTCTCCTACTAGTGTACTTCACCAGCTCGGTATCTCGTCACAAGCCTTTCATTGAACAGTGCAAAACCAACACAGCATTGCAGGGGGTTTTAAGATTGTTTTCAAATTTTCCATGTATAAAAAGGAGAAGCTTTTGTTATCCTCTTTCTTTTTTTCCCCTCCATCTGTAACACTACAGATTTTCCTCTCAAAAAATTTATAATTTTGGAATTTCACATCCTATCACTAAGTAGACTCTGTGATGAAGCTTGAGAAAGTGTACAAGTGCTAAGACTTTTATTTCCTCTTTTTAAGTTAAAATGATGCAGCAAGAGAAACTAAAGGGAAGAGAGAAGATCTTTCTAGTACAAAGAAGCTTACAGTAAGCGAACTTGAATATTCTTTGCTTATTCTTAAAGATCTTCTAGTGAAAGGCTTATGGGGACGAGAGTAGAACTTTCATCATCGTCTACTGCAGCATATACTACAGCAGTTCTGCACGGCGCATACACCATGAAAGAACAAGGCCTATCATCGAACCTTCCATCCTGCAAAGCAAATTATCAGTTATTTTCTGATGATTAGAGGAAAAAATGTCCTTTATTGTGTTCTCGTTTGCTAAATGAGCTTACAGTGGTGAAGAACTCGGCCGAGTCATCTAGCCGATTGAAGCCTCCGAATAAAGAGTTATCAGAGTCCAAAACGATTTTGTATTTTCCAGGAACAGAGCAACCAATACGGTAATCAGAGTAACTGTTGGTCCAGTGTAAGTTGAAGACAAAGACCAAGTTACCTCTCTCGAATACAATGACTCTGTCTCCTTCATCCTTGCGAGATATGTACTGGTGCTCTGAAGTCATGAAACCGTACTTCTCCTCGATATGTTGCATTGCTCGATCAAATTCTTGCAGTCCATGGTATCGAAGATACTCTGCATCTCCCAAATCAAACCTACGTCTGCATTTATCATAGCTACCATTATTCCCAGGGATGACTCTGCCATCAGGAAGGTGCTGGTCAATTCTCGGGAAGTCGATCCATTCCGGGTGTCCAAATTCGTTTCCCATGAAGTTGAGGTAACCTTCTCCACCTAAACCCATCGTGATGAGACGAATCATTTTGTGTAAGGCGATCCCACGGTCTACACGCGGAGTGGCTTGTCTATCTACGGCCATGAAATCATACATGTCCTAACAAAAATAGGTAGAAACAGAAGATTGAGTCAAAGATTGTAAGATGTTAGTTTTGCTGTTTGATGGTCTTATCAGCAACGGGTACCTTGTCCATTAGCCAAAATGCTATGGTTTTGTCACCAACAAGAGCTTGATCATGACTTTCTGCATACACAACACATTTTTCGCCCCACCTCCTATTGGTAAGCGTGAAAACTATATCACCGACTTGCCACTCCTCGTCTCTCTTCCTGAGGAAATTACAAAAACATGAAATCAGTTCAAATATAACAGTCCCCTTCAGTCTCATTGGAATGCCAAGACATCATGTAGACATACTTGAGAAGCTCAATCCATTTATCGGCCACTGCCATGTGCAGACGGTAGTCAAAACCCACACCACCGTCTTGGACAGGAATGCAAAAAGCTGGCATCCCACTAACCTGTAACGAAAAGAATCGAGAGAACAGAATCGATCCGGTTAGATATACTTCTGACACTCTAAAGATTGTAGGAGCCATCTGCGATCACTGGATGAGGTTTCTTTAGTTGCATGTTGAAGCGTTTAGTATTTAAGTATACATGAAACGAGGCTAAGCTTTGGTAGCACATAAAGGGCACAGATACTTAATCTATACAAGGGACATCCCAACCGTCAAGCTCACAATCTAATACTAGTAATCACAAAAGTTTAAGATGCTTTATAAGAGCTCAACGCAAATAAGATCAACAGACCCACACAAGAACCGAGCCAAAAACAAAAGAGGGGTCTAGTATTTACTTGAGTAAACTAAAACAAAACACCTATGACTTACATCTTCACCAACGACAATTGCCTCAGGGTATAGCCCATGAATCATATCGTTCACCAGCATTAGATAGACCACAGCGTCAACATCAGTGGAATATCCAAAGTACTCATTGTAATTCCCAGTAAACTCAACCTAACACAAACACGAACAGTTAGCTTGCAGAAGTCCATATGTTTAGCATAAGAACATCTCTACGGAACCCATGCCTAAAAGATAGTAAAGAAAAATATACCTGCAATCCATGATGAGTGTACATCATGGAAGTCACACCATCAAATCTGAACCCATCAAACTTGTATTCTTCAAGCCACCATCTCGCGTTAGACAAAAGATATCTAAGCACCTAAATTTTGAAAGGATAAAATGTTAATACCCAGACAGGCATATGCACCAACGTTGGTGGTACACTAAGACTTTCCCAGTATTATTGCAATATCGACTCTACGGAGAGAGACTTACTTCCCAGCTTCCGTAATTGAAAAGACGAGAATCCCACATCCAATGATAACCCCGTGATCCAGAGTGGAAATATTGACCATCAGTTCCATCAAACATGTCCAGGCCATCCAGTGTGTTTTTCGATGCATGGCTGGTGTCATTTGAACAATGTTTATTATCGACGAAAAAGTTCATTTTTGATTGATTCCTCGGTAATATTTAAGTGATATAAGATGATTCCGAAGAAGTGCGTTAACGGGAGGCCAATACCTGTGCACAATATCCATTAGAACCACCAGACCTAGCTCATGAGCTTTGTCTATCAAGGATTTAAGGTCATCAGGTGTTCCAAAGCGGCTGCTAGGAGCAAAAAAATTTGTCACATGATACCTGCATTGCATAAAGCATGTAGCAAAGTCACATGCTCATTCATCAAGGAGATAGAAAGGTATGAGACAAGTTATATCTTGGAGAGGAATATACCCAAAGCTGGCATAGTAAGAATGCTCTTGAATGGCCATTATCTGAACAGCATTATAGCCTAACTTTTTTATACGGGGAAGTACATCATCTCTAAAGTTGGAATATGTATTTATCATTGGTTCCTGTAGATCAAAGGCAACGTTACTAACTATCACGCTGTCAAAAGTATAATTTTCCGCACTTAAGAACCTAGAGCGACAAACAAATTCTTAAACTTTTTGCATTATTTTATTGAAACTACACGCTGTCTACAGATGATTGAGTGAACAAGCAACTATGACGGTCATCTTGTTCATATAGAGTAGTTCCTCAATTCTAATATAAACAGAACTTTCTACCATCCTAGCAAGAAACAGAGTTGAGCACCTACAAGAATTGTCCTGTCAAATGCAATTTATGTAATCTGCATAACTTCTACCCTTTTCAATGATATTTTGACACTTATTGTACTGATTACGTTTCATTAGAAGAGGGAAGAAACAGACCGTACTACTCATTCCAACATGTGATTCATATATACGCAGTGATGTGGGTCTCCTTGGACGAGGATGTTTGAACACGTATTTCTCCTGAAACAGTGGAGTACTCTTTAGGCCTTCAGCGAAATAACAGGACCAGAAAAAGGAAACGTATCTGAAACTACCTATAGACAGAGATAATTCTGGCAGCCAATTATGACTTAAATACTAATATAATGCTTTTCATGGATTTTTACATCTTGATAGAGTACAGAGCATCTCTAGAAAAAAAAACAAAAGACAAATAAGAAGGTAAAGTGAGTACTGTTTTGTACCTCTTCAGGAGGGTCATAATATACTCCATTGTATGGGATCTCGCCTGGTGGCTGGACAGAGTACTTGATCCAAGCTGGAATGGAGTCTTTTATACCCAATGGGGTATCCATGCGAATCTACCAATACAAGGACAGAAAGATAAAGATAATGGAAAAGAGTTACAAAGACGACAATTTTGCATGCTTTTCCAAAACGGTACATGTAGCAAATTACTAATCTCTACCAATATTTATTTTCACATGAGATCGTTGAAAATGCTATCAAAAATTATAAGTCTAGAAGACTGTAAGCTGTCTGTTTGTCTCTTGTAAATAAAGATGCTTCTTTCTATATTTCTGGACAACGGTAAATGAGGAAAATGAAATGGATTTCTTCCTGAAACTGATATAAGGAATTGCAGCAGCAGTAATATATTACAAAAAAGTTTATACATCTGAACAGTAAAACAATTAACATCTCACCTTCACGCGGGAGCCATGGGGAATTGCTGGAGAGCCATCAGCATTGTTAGGTAGAAATATTTCCCAAACACCAAACTCGTTCTGCTCAAATTTCAGTGATAAGACTTTCTTAAATCACACTTCGAGAAAGGAATACAGAGCAACAGATTAATAATAGAGTACATAATGCCACCAACTACCATCAGTGACGGTTGTAACACAACTTTAACTACAGCATAACTATCAGCTTAGATGGAAGATGAATAATACAATAAATTTCAAATTAGAGTGTGACAGCATACTCGAGTCATGACATCAGCGTTCGAGTTCCAGTTATTAAAATCCCCAATCAGTGATGCTGCCTGGAAAAGAAAAATTCAGCCAAATAACATCTCATCTTAGAAAGACAGTAATCTAGATATTCATAAGGTGCAGATACATCCATGAAAAAGAACACAAAGGACACTATACTACTTTCATACACGACCTGTGACCACAGGCTGATAATTAACACTTATGCAGTTACGCTAAATAAAAAAACCATTAGACCATTTTCGAAATCTGGAGCCTCAACCACTCAAAGGAAAAGTATTGCCCACCACACAAAAGTTTTGGTATGTTAGCAATAGTACATCAGACAGTCAATCAGATTGAATGTGGGACTACATGAGTTTCAAATCTTGGTTCTGCACGAAAGAGTTCGCAGGCATGAAAAGTAGCATATAACACAAACATGCATACTTTGAAACTCCAATGGTTGAAAAATAACAAAAAAAATTAAAAACATAATTGTTAAGCAAGAAATTGAGATAAAACATACCTTAGCTCCCGGTGCCCATTCCCGGTAACTGATACCAGTGTTGCTGATAAACCAGTGAATTATAATTAGCAACTGTAATACCAACTAACACTAGAGTATTTACTAAAATGTTACCGAGGCTAGAATGCTGTAAAATGCAATAAACCTAATAATTGTTAAATCTATTAGAACGGCATTTGATATACGAAAAGAAAGTTTACCTTCGAGTGAAGCCAAATATTTCATAACCGCGAGAAAATACCTCTAGACCACCTTCATTCTTGTCAATTTCTTCACGCAGTTTTCTGTACTGCCCATATCTGCAAGGGCATGCTGGGTAAGTAGGGTTTACCAAAGAATAGAAACAGAAACTTAGTAGCCACCAAAAGGATAAATATCAAGATGGCATAAAACTTACACGTCCCACCAACAAAAAATTAAATATATTTTTTAATGGTTTGAGTAGGATCAAAATGATGAGAGACTTTTACTCTTTCCAAACAAGCTAAAGTTAGAAAGAATACAATGTTTACCGATAATCAAGATGACCATTATAACTTTTCAACATAGGATCAATGTCATATATTTTCTGTCCATCTCCAGGAGGTAGGATCCTGCTCTGTCCAGGTTCTTGGCCAATAGACACTGACATTTTTCCAATATTTTCTTTATAACTATTCCCTCCAGAGGTTGAGAGAGCAGAAGGTTGATTTAATTCCTCTGTTTCCTGAGCTTTCACAAGCTTTTGGGCTTCTAGCTCATCAAGTACCTAAAAATAATCATTAAAGAATAAGGGAGAAAGGGTTATATCGCGAGCTTGCACATGCAAGAAGCAATGTAAGTGCACTTGAAAAGAAGACTATCATCCTGATGAGTGATTATTCAAAAATAGAACAGGTAGGCTTGCATACATAGTAAAACAGAAAATTGAGGAAACTTATTTTAACATCTACTCGATTTTAATTTGTAGGAAAAGTCCCCTTATTAACAAAATCATGATTAAGGCTTAAGTACCATTACTTTCTACTTCATTTGTGATCATACACAATAAACACTAATGTACATAGTAGTAATATATTATCCCAAGGTCATATAGTATAGCTGCATATCCCTGATTCCCTGATATACATGTACAAAACTGAGCAGGTGACAACAAACCTGAGTATCGTCAGAGACAGTTTCCCGAGGTTGTACTTGATCACTCTGATGGCCATGGAGCTTCTCAGATGCAGTGGTAGCCAGGGAAGACGAATCAGAATCAACTGATGGTTTCCGAGCAAAAACCTTCCCTAAGTAATCAGAATCGGTGCCCAAAAGAAGGTAATTAGCTGAATCAAATTAAGATAAAAAGATAACAAACACCCAAAATGAAGATAAGTATCAGTACACAGAGCAATCAGAAGAGTAAAAAAAGGCACTTATACAGTTATCAAACTTCTAGATTTGATAAAACATTACATTTTTTTAATGAACATCCCTACCTGATTAACATTGTAGAAGACAATCGAACTGGGAAATTTACGGATGCAAAGGTCTTCTACTAAGTCAAAAATCTGTCTAAAAATCAAACTCATAAATCAACGTTCCCAACATCACCAAAATTCCAGAGACGAACATGTGTATATTTTTCATTAGAACCAACTCCGTCTAATTCAGCATCAAAAAATGAAATCTACACATTGACTCCATGGAAATGAACAATCTCGAAACCCGTTCCGTAGAAGGAGGCACACGGATTCAATTAGAAAAATAATAAACGAGAGATGGAGCAATACCAGAAGAAGAACGAGATTCCTTCCTCATAGAAAAGGAAACGGCATTGCTTCTCCGATCGTCATTGAAACTGGGAAGAGACGATGGCTTAATCGATGGAAGCCGAGGGAAACGTACGCCTGAGATCGTGTGAACCATCTGAGAGTTTCGCAAAGAACCTGGGAGAGAGAGAGAGAGTGAGTAGCGAAACTCTCAAGGAATAAAATCTAAAAAAGGAAGATAAATTAATTAATTAATTAATTAATAACTAAACGACAAATTGAAAAAGCTAAAAAATTAATCAAAATCACACGAAGCTCATTAGGGACGGAGCATGATGTGCCACGTGTAATAGTCAGAGATTCAGGTGGGACCCATATAGTGTGCGTTTCTCGTCCGTCTTCTTCATGCATCCGAACTTAGTAGTATCTTAAATTCTCAATAATTGCATCTTTTAACCCAAATAATCCATTTATGAGTTTAATAACCTTAACAATTGTTGTTGAAATAGAATTAGAGACAAATAAAAGGTTAAAGGGAACATTTTTCTTGATATGGGGACAAGTCCAAACCCGAAGACAAATATCATTCACATGAGAATCATTAGAGAATATAGAATATACCAAGTGAAATACTTTTGGCCTCTCTTTATTTCTCATAAAGTTCTTCTCTCTCGATTCTATGTGTTAACAAATACCTACGGTGAGGAGATCTTTCAAACGAGAGCACCATTTCGCCAAGCGGAGCAATGCCCACTTACACCGCGATTATCAGACTCATCGGCGAAATTCAAAGCCAACAGGCTCATCCGGTTCGTCATCATCCCTTTACCTCATCAAGTCATCTTCTTCATCCTCATCTGGATTCACAATAGTTTTGGTTCAAGAATTTAATTTCTCCTCAGCGGTGGTTTCCGGCCATATCTACCGCAGTGAGGATGTAGGAACCGTAAAACCGGATTGAATTACAAAACCGAGTTTAAACGTTTATAATCTTTAAGCAAACAGAGTTGTCGAAACTCTTTTCTTAATTCTCATAATTTTCCGTAATAAGACGGTTTACAGCAATTTCGTAATTCCACGATACAACTGTTATTCGTCTTTGTTAAGCTTTACTCTTAACAAAGCCTGTCGGCCTTTAGTATTATGCGTATACTCTTGAGACGTTGGAAGAGAAGTATTTATTGGATATTGGTTTTTATCTGTAATTTATATTTCTCTTTATTCAATAACCCAACGATCCGCGCCCATGTCGTGCAGTGCCGAGCCGGCGGCGGTGGCGCGCACACGCACGTGTGGTCCTCTTTTCTCTCTTCCACCATGCGTAGTGTCCATTGCTATTCACTTGTAAACATTACATGAGTGGACTATATATATACCACTTGAAAATATTTTTTTCAAGCAATGTGGGACTTTGGTCATTTGTTGACTTTTTGTGTGTTCAACTTACACACTTTGACTTTACATTTATCATTCAATTTAACTCCAATTTTTATATTTAAGCATTCAAAGTTTTAGTTAAAACTACAAGCTTTCGAATGCAATAAAGATTTGGTAATTCGGGGCAATGACCTTGCCAGAGAACTCGTCGAAAAAATGATGAAAATCATTATCATCAAACTAAGTTCCAACAATTCCTCACATGAATAGAAATGATCCTAAAAATGTGATGACCCTAGAGATTCGAAAGAACGTACTGCCTAGATTCCCTAAAAAGCTAGACAGAGGACTTTTCGAGAGCATTGCAAAAAATCACTGCATCTGAGTTGGTAGCATTTTCAGCCTTGAACCAGTCATAGTTAATACATGTCAGATTTACTTAGCCAGGAAGTGAACGCGATGTCTTGAACCCCCAGACTTTGGTGTCAACCTAGACAACAAGTATAATACAGTTTCATTTTCTCGCAGAAACTAAGTTCTCTATTGTGTTCATTTTGGTCCTCAACAAACTCGGTATCATGAGTGACGTGGAGAGATAACCTTTCATTCTCCCTCCTAAAATCAGCCTTATTCACACTCATTTAGGTGATCTGCCAATAACTTTTGCAAAAGTATCTTGTAATACTCATCTCATAAAGTTATGAAATCATTAAAAGCTTCATGCTTAACCTTAGCACTAACATGATTACATGGTTTCATCATTAAACTTATCAAAATTGGGTAGAGAAACTAGTCTCACAGTGTTTGGGAAAATTTAGTTTGAAGTTGTTGTCCCCTTAAACCTATTTCTTGGGATCTTCAGTCACTTAGGTAGGGTTACCATCAAATTTCATCTTTGTTCAAAGGCTTTTAAACCTTTGTTCTTCTTGATGATTTTTCTACTTGATCTCTTGTCAAACATTTTGTGAACGGATCAGCTAGATTGTCGGCAGATTTGATAAACTCTATCGTGAGTACTCCTGTTGAGATCAAGTTTCTAATGGTCTTATATCGTCGTTTTATGTGACAAGATTTGCCATTATACGACGTGCTTTAAACCAAAGAGAAAGTCGATTGACTATCACAGTATACACGTAGTGAAGACACTGGTTTTCCCCACATGGGAATATCTTCCAAGAAATTCCTTAGCCATTCTGCTTTTTGAGCAGCTTTATCAAGAGCTATAAACTATGATTCCATGGTCGACATGACTTTCACTGTTTGTTTGAAGATTTTCAGGATATTACGGTACCAGCTATGGTGAAGATATATCCACTCGTGGATTTTGAGTTTTTGGAGTATGCTATCCAGTTTGCATTCCTGGTTCTTTACCATAGTGTAATATGTAGTTTTTAGTATAACGTTGGTAATCTAATACTCTAGTTATAGCTTTCCAATGTTTATATCCTAGATTACTAATATAGCGGCTTAGTACATTTACTGCATGCGCTAAGTCGGGTCTAGTACAATTTGTTAAGTACATTAGACTCCCGATTATACGAGCATATTCCACTTGGTCCACTGCAGTTCATGAGTTCTTAGTCAAGTGAATATTTGGGTTTACCTGAGTTTTCGCATTGTTACGTGAGTATTCTTTGAATTTATCAAGTATTCTTTGAGCATAATGCGATTGTGATAATATTATGCCTTCGGCATTTCTATGGATTTTAATCCCTAAAATGACGTCTGCCAAACCCATGTCTTTCATAACGAAGTTTCGACTAAGAAAACCCTTTTTTGATTAGTCATGTCTTCATTACTACAAATAATAAGCATGTCATCAACATATAATCCCAACAAAACATATCCATGTGGAGTACTTTTGATGTATATGCATTTATCACATTTATTTTTAGTACACACATTTGATATCATTAAATGCCCAAAATTTTCATGTGATTTTTTGGGAGCTTGCTTGAGTTCGTATAACGACTTTACAAGTCTACAGACTTTGTGCTCTTATCCTGGAATGAAAAAACTTGCATGTTGTTTTATATATATTTTCTCTTCTAAATCTCCATTTAAAAATGTTGTTTTTACATCCATTTGATGAATTTCGAGATATCTTAAAACCGCGATTGCAACCAAATAGATGTTATTCGTGTTACTGGAGAATAAGTGTCAAATAAAGCCAATCCTTATTTTTGGCGGAATCCTTCGTTTTTTTTGAAAATCCATTTACATCATAGTGCTTTAAATCCTTTGGGTAAATCGATTATTTCATAAGTATTATTTTGTAATATTAAATCGATTTCACTATTGACAGCTTCCTTCCATTGAGGTGTGTCTGGTATAAACATAGCTTTTGAGTGTGTTCTTGGTTCGTTCTCTGCGAGAAAAACCATCATGAAATCATCTCCGAAGGATTTTTCCTTGCGAGCTCTTTTGCTTCGCCGAGGTTCAAATTCTACTTCTTCCACTTGTGGAGAAGTTCCAGAAGTGCTTGCCTCATTTGTTGAGGAATGCGCTTCTCTTTGTTCAAGTGTCCGTTTTTCCTTACAAGGAAAAATATTTTCAAAAAAAGAAGCATTTTGTGATTAACTTTATTGACATGAATATCATGTATATCTGATTTATGAACCAGAAATCTATAAGCACTGCTATTGTGTGCATAGACAATAAAAATACAGTCAACGGTTTTTTAGTCAAATAATGACCTTTTTCAGAGGTGGTACATCAACCTTTGCAAGGCACCCCCACACTTTGAGGTATTTGTACGATGATAGATTACATGACCAAAGTTCATAAAGCATTATGCTATTTTGCTTATATGGTATCTTATTCAAAATAATATTTGTAGTAACAAAGCTTCCCCCCACATTGACTAGGGTAACCCAGATTCTTGCAGCCTAACATTCATCATCTCTTTGAGAGTGGAGTTTTTATGTTCCCCAATCTCGTTAGATTCAGAGGACTAAGGAGCAATAGTTTGATGAATGATCCCATGTTCTTTGCAAAAATCATTAAAAGTAGCATCATACTCCTCTCCTTTGCATTTCTCACTACTTTAATAGTTTTACCAAGTTGATTTTCAACTTCGAGTTTATATTCTTTGAATTATGACAAGACTTTGTCTTTGCTATGTAACAAGTATACATAAAAATATATTGTGCTATCGTCGATGAATGTCCATTCGGTAGTGGGGCGATGATGAGGTGGACTCTTAGCTCTAGTTGCTCTTTTCTTGGCAACAGTAATCGGTTCCAACGGCGGCCCAGCAGCCGAATCGTAATAATCTCGAGGTCCTGGTTGAAACCAAATGTTGTCTCTGTTATTTGCCAACCGAGTTATCTCCTGGTTAGGCAACAAAGCTATTCGGACTTCCCCATGCCTCGGGAAGTACCTATAGGCGAACTTGTCTTCATGTTTTCCAGCTAAGAACCCAAGGCGGTCAAGGTAAGC
>OVBE01002180.1:8643-31894 GCA_900406425.1 Iberis pinnata | reverse complement strand
TTCTTTGTATTCCTGCGCGATGTTCTTCTGCGAGCCAGCTTGACCAGTCTTCAGTAATATAGTCATAACTTTTGATTGCACCGATGAATCGACTTCAAACCACTTCCATATGAAAGCTAACTCACGTGGCTATCTTGTGTAAAAATTTCAGCTTCATCCATCGGTGGAAACATCTTCATACATTGCTAAACTTCTGACCCTTCTGCTGGACTCTGTATCTGCATATATCAAGTTGCATCCGTTTCGTGAAGAAATCTGTCTTTTTGTTCCAAAATGACCCAAACGCCTAGAAAACCTGTAAAAGATATCAACTTGCAAGGAAAACACTCGGATAACGCTTAATAGCAAACATAAATGCTCACTAGAAAACGTTAAAACCGAGTAATATGACGGTTTTCTGACGGAACATGCCCGTCGGTAATATACCCGTAAAAATTCTTTCAAAAATTTCTGACGGTCTCTTTTCCCGTCAATTATTCCGTCAGTGTTTTCTGACGGATTTTTTCCGTCCGAAAATTCCGTTAAAAATTCCTTTGTTTTCTTGTAGTGTTAGGTTTAGTCCTTTGGGTCACTGTTTGAGCTATTTTTCAATAATTTTTTTTTCTATTTTTCTTTGGTTTATTTTTATGTTTCTTAATAATGTCAACAAGTTTAGTTTGTTACTTCTTAGGTATCACTTCTCGAAAATTTTTTTCCTATGTTATGCTCCATTTTGGTTATCCTCCGTTAATTAAGGAAGCACAGACAACGTTTCTAAGTAGATGGTTTATATTTACTTTTAAAGATCCATTTTTTGAAGCTATATATTTTAGTATAGTTATAATATTTTTTTACTATGGATCGATATATTTGTTGTGGATACCTCTTAATATAATATACAATCTTGACAAAAAATCATATATCACTTTGAATTTTTCTTTTCTTTTTCTAGCGTACAACTTAGATTCGAATCGCTTCCAGGTTTTTTGTTTTTTGGGAAAATCGCATAAAAAACATTCAAAGTGGCTGCTACTGACACTTTAAACATTCAAAGTTTTTCACTATCACTTTAAACATCCAAAGTGACTATTTTGCTAACTTAAACCTTCAATGTGGTTGCATGTTTACGCGCCGCGATTTTTTTAACGGAAAACTTAACACCGTTTAAAAAAAATTCATTTTTTAATATATATTTTTTAAAAAATTATAAAAAATTCATAAAAACTTTAAAAAATTCCAAAAATTCAGAAAAAATTCACAAAATTATTATAAAAATTCAAAATTCCCATAAAAAGTTAAATTATTGATCAATTTAATTATAAGACTAAAAATATTATAAAAACTATAATTGTGTTAAATATTAACACTTTAAATTTTTTAATAATTAATTATAATTTTTTTTAAATTATAAATGTATTAAAACTATAAAATTTAATTATAAAAAATTATAAATGTGTTAAAATTATAAAAATCTTCTAATAATTGATTTATATTGTAGACAATTCAATAAATTATGTTAAAACACAAAAATAAATTTATATAATACATCCAAAACTTAATTCAATAACACCTTCTAAGAGTGTCAATATTCTAGATAATGACTCAAAATTTGGATTTTCTATATTTTTAATGTTTTCATAAAAGTGTAGTTCTGAGACTCTTTTCAAACACTTAGAAGGATAAAAATGGCATAAATTAGACTTGAAACTTGAATATAAGCAACCATGTAGAATTAATTAACTATTAAACCTACATAGACTTATTTGTGGTCATTATATATTTTGTCACTTGAATATTAAAAAACTAGTGCTCTCTTTTGACAATATATTTATAATTTATACATTTAACACATTTAAAATTTTAAAGAAATTATAATAATTATTAACATTTTTAAAGTGTTATTTTAACACATTTATAGTTTTTATAATATTTTTGATAATTTTATAATATTTTAGTTTTTAATTAAATTAATCAATTATTTTTTTTATAGGAATTTTGAATTTTTATAATAATTTTCTGAATTTTTTTTTTTTTTTGGAATTTTTTTTAAGTTGTTCGGAATTTTTTTAATAATTGTTTTTTTAAAAAAATATTAAAAAATGATGGTTTAACCGGTTTAGTGCCTAGTTTTTGGGGATTGAATGCAGTATTCAAATATATATATTTAATAAACTTAAATATTTATTTAATAAATAAATTAAATATATATGTTAAACTATATTCAATATTTTGTATAGTATATATATATATATATACATATATTAACGTTTATAAAAATAGTAGATTGTTATATTAAAAGGAAAAGAATAAATATTTAGTAAGGATTTATTTTTAAGATGATGTATATATATAAATATTATTTAAATATATTAAGTGTCAAGATAAATTTAAAGGATTATAAATAATTATAAAACATTAAGTTAGTTAAATGTATTAAGTGATAAAAACTAAAAGTAATTAAAAGGTAAAAGCTAACAAATTGAAATAAGTATTTTTATTAGAATCAAATTTTGATAATTCTATTGGAAAGAAAAATATTAAAATTATGAAAACTAAGAAAATTCTATTAGTGAAAATTTAGTCAAATTTTGAAGTAGAATAAAAAATTTTACAAATTTTTTTAAATAATGAAAAATGAACCTCCTGTAATATTAATTGGAAAAATTACTATCAATACCATAATGTAGAGGAAGTTTACACAATATACGATAATGGTATGAAATTACACAATATATCATATATCATTTTAAACCATATTACTCTGATACCCTGTAGCAGGATAAGCGATTTTTAAAAAAATAAAAAATAAAAAATCTGACACACTGTTTTGATCTTATTTGTATTCTTTTAATTCAAAGCAACTTTCGAAGCAATGCAATTCTTATTTGTATTTTGCATTGAACATTCACCGTCACACTATTTGCTTTTAGATTTCTCTTACATTTGCAAAAAAAAAAATTCAAAAAAATCAAAAAGTCTTTTTTACTTTTTTGAAGAAATTTATGTAAGTTATTTTTTGTTTCACTTCTCCATTTTTTTGTAAACAAATATCTTCATCTTTACTTTTCTAAACTTTTTACTAGAGATATCGGAGATTTGATACCAGAGATGTCGTACGCGAAGGACAATGGTCATTGCCGAGATTGAAAGAGAAACAACAGAAAAAATCATCATTGTGACCAACGCAAAAACCCTCGCAGAAACCTAAGCATAAACAACAGGAGAATCAACCGGAAAATCCACATCGACAAGACCACCGGTGAATTTTTCAGATGCCAAATTTCAGTGGGTACCTCGTTCGTTGAATTCTGTAGCAGATAAACTGGCCAAAGATTTTATCCCAACGCATTCCTTATTCATTTCTTATATTTATGTTCCTTATGGTCTTGAAGTTTATCTATTTGTGGATCATAACAATTCTTATTAATAAAAGTTTTTTTGGAAAAAGAAATTTCTCTCTCTTTATAAACTTTCTTAAACATATTAGAGATTTTTCCGACGCGATTTCGGCGTCATGTCTTCAGAATCTTCGAAACGTACATCACCGAGACTTAAAGGCCAAGCATTGTCGAAACTTCCTCTGAAACGACCTGTCAAAACAACGGAGAATTAAAAACAGAAACCCCTAGTGAAATCGACGAGTGGTTTTGGGCAGATGAAAATTTCGGAGGTGGACAAAAATACGGTAGTCGCATATGGTAATCCTTCTTTGTGTAAAAGTTCTGGTGGACAAAAAGACTCGAAAACTAAACACTCACGGCGGTCTGGAGACTCTGTACATCCGAAAATCGGTGAACAGTCATCAGACGCAAACCGGGAAGTCGAAATCAAGAATCTACACCAGATGTCTACAGTAGGTACATCGTGGACTAAATAGATGAACCCACCGAGAAGACTATCCATGTCCACCAGTCTAACGAAATTTTGTCCACAAGAGAAGTAGATCTAAATCACGTCCATCAGAAACCACCTCACAATGATTCGTCTATAGGAGCAACATCAACGGATCCGAATGTCTAACAGATTCACAGAACTTCGTCCACAAAAGTGCCCGATCCATATCCAAAAACTGTCCATAAAGAAAGCCGTAATTTCAGTGGACCAACTTCCATAACCGATGATATTGTCCACCAGAAAACATTGTCCACACCAACAGGTGACAATGTCCACACCAAACAAGAGACTTCGGTTGATCTCTCACTCCTCTACAAGAAAACCATACCAACATATGTCAACTGATGTCAACTAATATCAACTTTCATATAGACGGTATATCTATAATTTTTTTTTGACAATTTACATTAAAACGGTGGACATATATGCGATGGACCTATACTCAAACTATGGACATATATACGGTTGGTTTTGACAATTTACATTAAAACGGTGAACATATATGCGATGGAGATATACCCTTGACCCGACGATGGGCATACATAATGTGGACATATATCATATTTAAAGTTGTTATATTGTATAGCAATTCTGTCCAACACACTAGACTGTATAAAAAAAACCATACCAGCATATGTCAACGGATGTAAAATAATATCAACTTTCATAAAGATGGTATATATATCTCTAATCGTTTTCGAAATTTTACATTGAAATAGTGGACATATATGCGATGGAAATATACTTTCATACATTCACACCAAACAACAAAATTCTAAACAATTTAAAAAAGCCCACAGAGAACTCGTCCATCATTTTTACTAGATATTGTATCTACTCCAATTTTACAAGAGTTTTACACTCATCCGGGAAACATGCTTTTCTACCATGATTACATCACTGTTAATGTCAATTTTTTCCACAAATACGCGACATTCATCTGGTCCACCATCCTACTTTCAACTCGTACATTGACTTACAACATGTCTAATCACTTGATCATTTGCATAAACACGAGTGCTACACATAATTTTTGTACAAATTCATATACCAAACCATACAACAACTACAAAAGGTGCCTACGTTAATTTCCTCAATCTACACCTTACTCTGGTCCATGACGCTATTTGGAAGTCGTCTATTAACTTAAACATGAGTATCCACTAACTTGATCATCAATTTAACCAAACCACAATTTATACAATGAAAAATAAATAAATTTGAACATTAAATTCTCTCACCTTCTTCTCATTGGGGATGGAGCTCACACCAACCTAAGAATATGTTTTCATTTAATTAAACAATAAAATTTCTATCGCATCAAATCACAATTATGACCTTTAAATGCTCTCCATTAGCTCTCTTCCCACCAAATCAATTCTTGCACTCACAAGGGCACCATCTTCTTTTCTCCCATGCCAAAAAGTGCACCTTTATGGTATCTAATGTAAATTTGGCTATTATAATATGAGTATTTTAGAAAATTAGGTGCTTTTTAAAACATAATTAGAAAATTAGGTTGGTTGGTACACATAATTTGTGAAGTAGGTAGGTTTTTGGAAATTAGTAAAAAAATTTCCGAAAATACCCTTAATGATTAATTTATTATTTCATTTTAATCATATTAATTAATTTGGTGTAATTATATTCTTGAAAATATATTTGTTAATTCAAAATAAAATAATAACATATATGTGATAGAAACTTTTAAGCAAATTCGAATAAAGTCAATATCATATCGACACATATAAGGAAATTAGATTCAACCAATTCATGTGTGTTAAATTATATTCACATGTACGCATTTTGTTCACAAGTGTTAAATTAGATTCACATGTGTGTTAAATTAGATTTAAATGCACGTATTTCAAAGTCGTGAAACTATACTCAATTTTATTGATCAAAATATGGAGACGACAATTTGTATTACAACATAGAAGATGTAATTGGAAGACAATAAATTTGAAAAGTGAACTCCATCAAATAGATAATTAGGTTCACAAAAAATAACAAAAATCAGCATCCTCAATGTAATATAGTAACCGTAACACAAAATATACTTAATTAGAAACAAAAAGACCCAAAAACCTACATGAACACTATTACCTTGATCGTCTCTAACCTCGTGGGTTTCACTTACTTTGATATGTGCATACTTATGCAAATCTTCTACAACAAATTCTTCCATGTCTTGCATTTGTTATCCTACACATGCCTTAAGTTCTTCTACCAACACATTCACGTGTTTATCGGCACCAAAACCTATGTAAAAAAACAAATATTAACCAATGGAGAGTAAATAGTTTTGATTTGTGATAGTAAATCACAATATTATTCACATGAACAAAAACCATTCATATGAGTTCACGTACATGCATATTATTCATGTGTATAGAAATTCGCATGCATGATGATTATTCATGTGCATGACGATTATTCATGTGCATGAAGATTACTCACATGTATGAAACTTTTATAACTTACCACATGCTTTCTCACCTTGACTTTCATTGACATTTCCTCTCAGATGACTCGTCTCAGCCACTCCTCCAATGTAAAATCAAAATAAAATGTCATCATGGTTTGGTACAACTTGTAACACAATTATAACACAAGAGACTCTAAATCAAATAGCTATTGATTAAAGAACAAAAAACTAGGAAATTAAAAAGCATCAGATGAAGAATTCTAATGCACAGCTGAAAAATCAAATGAATAAGAAATCAAAACATAATTTTTGTGTTAATAACTAATGATTTTTCATTTTAATTAGAAGAAAAAATGAAAACATGATTTTTTCTCTAAGGAGAAGAAGACACAAGATGAAGAATTCAAAAACAATCATATGAAGAACTCAAATAACCATAAGAAGAAATCAAAAACTGTAATTCACAAAAACACAACTCTAATGCAAAAATCAAAACCTCCAATTATAAATCGAAAACTTAGAAACCCGAATTACTAAGAACACTAAAAACCTGAATCACAAAAGCAATCTACTAATAAAAACCCGAACACTCATATGAAATAATAAGAACACTTAAAACTAGAATAATCTTACTTAATAACTAAAAAGACAGAATAATCTACTAAGAACCCTATAAACCCGAATCACAAAAGCAAAAACTGTCAAACGAGAAGCGAGCAAAATCGATAAAAACCATATGAAGAACTCGATCTACAGAAGATCTAATGGAGGAGGAAAGCTCTAATCGCAAAAACCTTTTACAATAAATCAATAAGAGACCAAAATCGCAAAATGAGACAAAAGAGACAAGACCAAGTTGCATAGAGTTGAAAAAGAGACTACCAAACTTGTAGGATGAGCCGGAGCTTACTGGAGAGTAAATCGGATATGAAGGCGACAAATTGTTTTTGAGGAACGTGAGAGAGAGGTGATGAAGTTACTTAGGTAAATAAGTAGGTTCTTACAACTTTCCTAAAACTTTTTTTTTACAATTTAGTTTAAATAAATTAAATAATCAACATAATTAAATTTAAAAATCAATTACAATAATTTGAAAACATTTATCAATTATAAAAAAATTATTTGAACAAAGAAGGAGGGATATGATTGTAATTTTAAAAGGCAAAATACCTTAATCACTAATGGATTTAAAACACACCTCATTCTTAAATTAGGCAAATAAATAGTGACCAATTTTACAATTTATTCTTATAATATTTTGTGTAAGGATGTTGAGTAATATGGCAGGAACAATAAATCTCCCATATTAATTTTAGAGTAAATTTTCCATTTAGGTAGTTTATGATTCATAATTTGTATTAGGGTACTTTATGTGGTTCAATTAGGAATCTAGGTATTCCATTGATTTTATACCCAAAATACCCTCACATAAATGTGTAATAAATATCCATAATACAAATAAAGAAACAATTAATTTAGAAATAAGAAAGGAAGTAAAAATATCAATGACTTATTTATTACTTCGACATATATATAAGATGTAGTTAATATTAGCAACTTTCTACACACAATCATTTTAGTTACCAAATAGCTAATGTTTTGTAGATGTAGTATGTGAATCAAAAGTTATTTTTGTGAATGGTAAAGTTATATCTGTGAATGAAATTGATTCACGTGAATGAAACTAATTCACGTGAATCAAATTTGGGCTCAAAATTGTTTCCGTGAATATTCAAGTTGCATATGTGAATGAAACTCATTCTCATGAAGTGTATTTGTGCTTTGACATTGTTCATGTGAATGCAAAATTGTATAGTGAATAAAATTGATTCATGTGAAGTAAACACAGGCTTAGAAATTGTTCTCATAAATGATGTTGTATTTGTAAATGAAATTCATTCACATGAAGCGAATTTGTGTTCGAAAATTATCCTTGTGAATGAGATTGTTGAATATGTCAAACTTGGTTCTTGCGTTGGAAGTCGTAATGTAGGCGTAATTATAAGAGACTTTGGACTTCAATAAGACAACTGTTGATATTAGAAAGGTAATTTCACTCATTAAAGTTTAATATTTCTTTAATTTTTGGTGTTCTCAATTTTGGAAATATATTAATGATATACAATCAATTTATATATTTATAAAATTAATAAATAATTTGTATTATATTTAAATTGGGGATAGAAAAATAATTTACTATGGTGAAGTACTTTATCCTCCAATTAGATTTGTAAAGTACTTTATCTTCAAATTAGAAAAGATAAAGATACCTTATTAGCAATTTTTTTTTAGTTTTATGTGATGTGAAGCTGGGAAGATTGCCCTTTTGATAAACATTAATAAGAGGAACAAGAACGTGAACAATACGTCAAAATAGCTTTTATTTTTGTTAGCCCTGCTCAGATGCACTCTTTCAAAACCTCTATGAAGAAAACAAACAAAGCAAAGATTGAAATTAAATGGATACAAAATAGTATAGATATTTATGGTTTTGTCTACGGTACTTTAGTTGAATTGCTTATAAAGAAAATTAATTTTTGTTTCCGTAAAAACCTCTTCATCAAGATTTTGGTAGAGGTTAAATAAGAGTCTAGCAAAATCCAACGAAAACCTCATGAGGATTTATTAAAAGAACATTATGGCTGAGTATAGTTGAAGACTGCCCGAGCACTCAGTAACCAAAATGCCGCAAGTGGATCGAGAGATAGTCCGAGGAAGACCGAGTCATAACCGCCCCAAGATTCTAGAAAAATATGATGTGGAAGTTGAAATTCACAAAGTAAATTTATAGATATATTTTTTGAGGAATTGGACTTTTTCGTCTTAAAAAGGAAAGAAACAAGAACTCAAATTTGTATAAAATAGATGTTGTATTGATCAAGAATGAATCAACTCTAAGCTTTTGTTTACATACGATATAGAATATATAAGTAAGTTCAAAAATGGTCAAAATATCTTCTCAACTTTGGTCCTTTTTCTATTTATACCTCAGACCCTCTCCTATTATTTCCCCCAAGCTCTTATCTCCTCATTCCTACAATCTCGGCGTATCCTTAGAAATTCGGAACTACTTAGACATGGTCGTTACTTGCTCGGGCTACGCCTAAATCAACCTCGGTTTTCCTGCGTGCTCGGCATTCCATTACTCTCTCAATATACTCAGGTGCAATACCCTCTTAGTCAATCCTTCTGGGGCCGACACGTGCTGAGCCGAATGACATAACATTACTACTTAAGGTAAAATTCTACTGAGACGGTTCTGACACCAACAGATTAGCCCCAGGTCTTCCAACGAGTTTGGCGAGTTGGGTGACCTTCTAAAGCCTAGGTGGTGTTTCACTAGGAGAATTTTGATCTCAAGGACCCTTACTGGCTAAATTGCCACTATATCCATCGATGCGGAAATAAAATATTCGTTTCAGCTGGTGCAAGTTGGATTTTGCTTTGTGACTTTGTCGTTTTATTGTTGAGTTGTTTGTTTGGATACAAATTGGTTTAGTTGAATTTGATAACTGAAAATATCAACAGTTCCGGCGGTTATCTCTCTTTGCATGCAATTTTTTTTGAATTTAAAATTCAAAGAATGTCATCATGCCTACGAAAGGCGGTTCAGTATTTTCGAGGCAATTATTATTACTTTTCCTCTCTCTTCAATTACCTGGAACCGTCACCCCCACTCTGTTTTCAACCGTCATCTATCTCCTTCTTCACGCGACAAGGTAAATTAAAATTTCTCTTTCTTTATTTTTATGTTTTGCGAGTTGATATTTGTGCCGCCGATGAATGGCTCTGAGTCAGCTGATGCCAAAAGGAGTTTCGCATGCAATCTTCTTGATGATTTAAGCATGCGAAAACGAGGTTGAGTTGGGCTGTGACATGCTTGAGGAAGTCACCCACATTAAAAGAGGTCTGAAGGGTGGTCTAGGTATCTTACAAGTAAACCTAATCAGGGGTTCGCGACTGAGAAAACTCTGAAGGATGAAGCTGATTGGGACCGATTCAATTTCTTTTTGGAAATTAATCATTTTCCTTTCGGGACCAAAGGTCCTGATGATTTGCAAACTTGGTGGACTAAAGATATTGGTGTGAACCGACTTAGACTTCAATCTGCTTCCTTTTCACTTTTTTATTTTAGCCTAATGTCAAATTGTTATCTCCATGTTCGTTTGGTTCCCATATGTTTGCTGACTTATTGGTTTTCTCTATCTTTTTCAGTTCAGCACCTGATCAGAGTTGAAGATCCTTCTCCATAATACTTGAGGAATCGAGATCTTTTGGAAACTAACAGGTTGAACAACTGGAGTACCTTTGACGAGGAAAGATTTTCTCGTAGTTGGCTGCCATTAGCTCCGCTCTCTGAGTCGTCTTCAAGTAAGTACCTGAGTTGGATTGTGTTTTCGTTTGGGTTGTCTGCAGGTACCCCATCTTTGTGTCCATCTATTTCAATGAAGAATTCGAAACCCTATTGTGAAGCACGCAAGAACAAACGTTCCCAGGGCACATCTGGTTCAGTGAATCCGGGTGCTATGCAAGAGGCTCAGACACCAAGGGATCACGTTCCGATGGACGTGGACATGATTGAGGTCTCGGACTTGTCGCGTAGTGATCCTCGCCGGGAAAAAGTTGTAATTTATGGGAAAAATGCTCCTCGACCTCCTCTGATTCGTCACAGCTCCCGCCATCTGGATGTTCTGGTGGAAAAGAAACTTCAGATTCAGGAGTCGTCACCAGTTGGGGCTCATGAATTCGGTGGGTTCTCCTTCAGTTTCACCTGGCCACACTAGTCTTCCATTGTTAAAGATGGGGATCTCTGCGCTGAGCTGACTTCCAAACTCCGGCTGGGTGGTCCCAAGGTGTATGAATATCGGTCGCTCTTGGAGCATAAAAATATGATGAGTGGGCTCGCTCCCACACTAAGGTATAAATATGTATATGTTGTTTCGATAGCGCTGGAATCAGCTTAGGGATTAATGGGAAAACTTTGGTATGCGTAGACTGCGTCTTTAGCTAACCTCCGGGTGGGAGTTCTGGACGACGAGCTCTGGAAGGCAAAAAATCACTCAGATGTGGAGCTAATCGCCGATGCCACAGCCTGGTCTAACAAAGCTATCCCCGAACAAAAGGCCGCTGTGGGCAAAGTAGAGATGCTAACCGAGGAGAATAGCAGGCTGAGGGGTGAAGTTGCAGAGCTCGAGGATCTAAAAAAGAAAGATGTAGAAAGGATGAGTGAGGAGGTGGTTCGTCATGATAGTACCAAGCGGAGGTTTCATGAGGAAGTGGGAAAATGAGCTAAAGAATTGGACGCAATCCTTGCGGAGATGGAAAACAGATATAGCAAAAGGTGAAGGAGAAAGAGGATGAATTAAACGAAAGGTTTGTGAGGAGAATGGACTGGGTTAAACGGAAGGTCGTAAGCGAACTGGTGTATCAAGAAAAGTTGGTGCAGGTATAACAAATCAAGGGGAACCTGGAGTCGATTAATAGCTTGCTCCGGGAGGAATCTACGATAGAGTAAGAAAAAGATAAATGGAGGCGGATCCAGTGGTTTTTACTGAGGTTTTGAGGATGTTTGACTTCAAAGAGATAAATGTTGAGAAAGATTGGGTACCATCCGACCTAAGCGATTAACATGGTGAATTTTCTGTGCCAAATCTGATCGGTGTAATCAACCCTTACGGTACCAACCTTCCAACTCTTGATACAAATGAGGAAGCTGCTGCCAAGGTTAAGAAAGATGTGGTGCTAGCTGAGGAGAGTTCTATTGAAGAGTTCGGCCCAAACGTAAGGGGGGTGCTGGACAAGGCGGTTGAGGTTGCATTTCGCACAGGAGAAGTCGCGATCGTGGCGAGGAAAGAAGCCCCCAAGGGTGGCAACGATAATCTAGACGCGGCAGAGTGACTACTTATGGTTCCTCTTTCCTTGCACCTTTTATTTTTCTATAAGTTTGTTTAATTCTGAACATGGCTACCCAGGGAGGCTTTCACCCAATCTCTTTAATTTCTTTTGAACTTGATGCCTGGGGAGGCTTTTACCTGGAACTTATGTTTGTGTGGACTTGAACTTATGTTTTTGGCTCATATAATTTTCTTTTCCTTTTAGTTTAGTTGGCTTTGAAAAGGGTCTTTTGCATCTACTTGCTGCTCACGGGCGTATTGTCCGCGCTAGGTGGATTGTGATATTTAAGTTGATGTTATTTTGTTTAAATGGTATTTCAGATGCGTATTCGATAAAGGAAGCAGTTTTGAATAGCGGTCTTGTCGTCACACAATGTAATACTTATTCAAGAGGTCGAATGTTATACTAGAAATGAAGATTTAAATTGCTAAAGACGTTCGTGATTCATTTCAATGCATTGTTGCGAGACGGGGCTTGGTTTTAGCACTTACAAGTTGCTGAGGGTTACTCAGACTAATACCCACTGGGGGGGTATGATGTATTTGAGTGGCCAGGTCATATAATTTGATATGAGTGGATAATTATTTGGTTTTAAGCATTTATATTACGAAAAAAAGAAAGACATCTAAGGGTTTGAGTGATTTTACCGATTTATTAGACGTGCTGGGTATGGTATGGTGTTATCCCCTCGCTTGCCCCTGGATATTAGAAGAGAAGCATGCAGAAGTGATTGAAGGCATTGTTGATGGTTAGTAGTTTTTGTGATCCCCCAGGTGTTCCGTTTTTCAGGTAGTGGTACGGGGTAGTCATCCTCTCTGTTCGAACTTAGCTTGTTGGTTCGTAAGAAGCCCCCAATTGCGGAGTTGTGTGTTGAGAGTCAGGTAGGTCTCCCCCATATTTGAGGAAAATTTAGAGAAAAAGAAAAGGGCGATCTGGCGCAGAGAGTAAAGAATAATTACATCTCCCCATATTTCGAGAAAAATTTAAAGGGAAAACGGGCGGGCTAGAGGGGAGAGTAAAGAACAATTACATCTCCCCCATTTTTCGAGAAAAATTTAAAGGAAAAACGGGGCGGGTTGGGGGAAGAGAGTGAAGAATAATTACATCTCCCCCATTTCTTGAGAAAAAATTTAAAGAAAAGGCGGGATGGGCTGGGGCGGAGNACAATTCCACCCCCCCCATTTTTTGAAAAAAAATTTAAAAGAAAGACGGGGCGGGCTGGGGGGGGGGAGTAAAGAACAATTACATCTCCCCCATTTTTTGAGAAAAATTTAAAGGAAGGAGATGAGGGATATGAAAATTTTATTAATAAACATAGCTAAACTCCCTAAATAGATTTGCCTACATACCCCTATAATAGGGATCAAGGTTTGGTCGTTGTTCACTGAATTAAGTTTACAAAAAACGTAAAATAAAATTGCTATGAAAATAACTTGCTTGCGCTTAACATCATAATTTTTTTAGGTGTTGAGCATTCCATGGGCTGTGTTTCTTTGTTCTCGTGTACGTCTTGCAATTCATACACCCCTGGTTTTATGATTTTTGAGATTTTGTACGGCCCTTCCACTGATTCCCAGCTTTCCTGCATTATTCTCTGCCCTTGCGGGGAAAACTTCTCGCAACATAGTTGCCCTTCAGCAAATCTTTGTTGTTTGATCTTTTTATTGTAGAAACGTGTTGCAGCTTTGTGATAGTTTTGGTTAAAATTTTTGTAGTCTTATGGTTGCCTGGTCCCTCCTTTCAGCGATGGTGTTGGCTATATCTATGAGCATCTGGTCGTTTTGGTCCGTATTTTGAGGTGCCAGCTCCCTTCTCAGGCTTGGTACTTCTATCTCAGCTAGTATCACTGCCTTGATGTCGTACACTAGGGAGAATTGGAAGTGGTTCGTTCCTCTCCCCGGCGTTTTCCATATGACCAAATTACTCCTTCTAACTCTTTGGCCCACCGTCCTTTTTTCATCTAATCTCTTTTTTAATCCATCCAATATTGTTTTGTTAGCGGCCTCTGCTTGGCCGTTAGCCTGCGGGTAATATGGTGTTGAGTTGGTGAGGTTAATCTGCATTCTTTCGCATAAATCTTCGATCCTATATGAGGTAAATTGGGGACCATTGTCGGTATGTATTTCCTAGGGGATTCTGTGGCGACAGATTATGTTTTTCCAGATGAAGGACTCTACGTTCTTGGATTTGACCTTGGCGAATAATTCAGCCTCTATCCCTTTAGAAAAATAGTCGGTTAAGATGAGTAGGAAACGCTTCTATTTCGACCTGTGCATGAGACCAATTATGTCCATGGACCACCACATAAAGGGATATGGCGCGGTAATCGATTGCATCTTCTCAGTTGGCCGGTAGATCAATGGCACATGCTTTTGGCATTTTTCATATTTCAGGGCGTGTTGTTCGCAGTCCGCGATCATGGTTGGCCAATAATAGCCGTATCGTTTTATTTTGAATACTAAAGCTCTGCCGCCTGAGTTATTTCTGCATGCTCCGTCATGGACCTCTCTTATTATTTGTTTCCTGACCGAAAATGCACTTTAGTAATGGACCTCAAATGCTCCATTTGAAGAGGTTTCCGTCTAGTTGAGTGTATCTTGCACTTTTAGCCTTGAGTTACCTGGCGTCCCACTTCTTTGGGGGTAAGATCCTGTCTGTAATGTATGCAAGTATCTCGATTCTCCAGTCTATTTCTGCTTCGACCTTGTCTATTTCCATTGGAACCTCGTCTTCTTCCACATCCTCTGGGTCTGGATTCGCGTTGTATTCTTCTATTTTTTCTTGTATGACGCGGATGGTCCTTGTCACGATGATGTTGGGCTTATCGATGGTCACTATGGGTATAACTCTAGTCATTTGGGATCTGTTGTTAATGCTAGGGCAGCTAGGGAATCCGTAGGGTATTTTCCCTATGGGGATTTTGATTAGGTCAAACTACAGGAAACCCTTGGAAAGGTTTTTAGCCACATCTAAGTATGCTTCAATTCGGTCATCCATGGTTTCTTATTCTTTGCCAAATTGGTTTTCCAGCAGTTGTGAGTCGCAATAAGCCTTGATCTATTTTGCTCTGATTGCTGCCGCTAGATGTAGGTCGGCTATCATTGCTTCGTATTCAGCTTCGTAATACGAGACAGCGAAATTAAGCCTGAATGATTATTCGATCATCTCCCCTATGGGAGCGACCAGTCGTACGCTTATTCCTGAACCGTGTTTAGAGCTTGCTCTGTCGACGTATTGGGACCATCGCGCTTTGGAATATTTAGATTCATTCCCCTTCCCAGGTGGTAGTTCTATGAGAAAGTCCGCGAGTACTTGAGATTTTGCGTATATCTTGCTCTTGAATTTTATATCATGCTCGATGTGCTCGACTACCCATTTGGATAGCCTTCTTGACTGCTTCAAACTATGCAAGATTGCACGCAACGGTTGATTTGAGTAGACGGAAATGGAATAGGATTGAAAGTATGACCTCAGTTTCCTTGTTGCATGTACCACTGCTAAAGCTAATTTCTCTATCGTTGGGTATCTTGTTTCAACATCGTCCAGGATCTTACTGAGGTAGAATATCGGTTTTTGGTTGCCAAGTTCTTCGCGTATCAGCACTGACCTAATCTCGTACTACGATACTATTATGTACAAGAACATAGTTTCTCCTTCCTGTGGCTTAGATAGGACCGGGGACGTCATTAAATAGGTTTTCAACTCCTTGAACGCATGTTCACATTCGTCGTTCCAGATGAATTTTTTATTTCCTTTAAGGAGGTTGTAAATGGTAGGCATTTATTCGTCGACTTCGATATAAAGCGGGTTAGGGCTGCTATTCGGCCTGTTAACCTTTGCACTTCTCTTATGTTCTTTGGTTATGGCATTTTCAGCAACACGTTGATTTGTTTGGGATTTGCCTTGATTCCTCTTCTTCTTACCAGATAACCGAGAAATTCTCCTGAGGTGACCGCGAAAGTACCCTTAGCTGGGTTCAGCTTCATTCCATAGGTGTTCAGTATTTGGAAACATACACGCAGGTCTCCTTCAGAGGATTTGACAAGCATGTCGTCTATATAAACTTCTATCATTTTG
The DNA here is from genome assembly GCA_900406425.1 of Iberis pinnata. Classification (NCBI taxonomy): domain Eukaryota; kingdom Viridiplantae; phylum Streptophyta; class Magnoliopsida; order Brassicales; family Brassicaceae; genus Iberis; species Iberis pinnata. Next base: position 15,621 of record OVBE01002180.1, on the reverse strand, counting down.
CCCAGTTTTTCTCCCTCATGGGGTTTGGTCTGCTGTCTCTCACATGAAGCTGCCTTGGTTGTCATAATCACAATGTTGTTTGGTGTTTCCTTGCTCAGATCGTTTCCATTGATTCCAGGGACCGCTTTTGGGTTTTCCGGAAAAAAGGTTTGGTTCCTTGTTGGGGAGTTATGTCTTGTAGCAGCTTGTTGGTTTTTCGGATTTTTCTCCCGACTTCTTTTCCGCTTCTCGATCAGGTCTTCCTCTATTTGCGCAATTACCTTTCCTATGTGCAATGCGTCATCAATGGTTGTTGGAGGATTAATTATCAAATCCTTTCGGTATTCTGATTTTCCCCAAACCACATTTTTGAGGGCAGTGATGGCGGCGTTTTCAGTGACAATCACTCGAGATATTACTTCTTTGAATCAACTTATAAATTTCCGGAGTGGTACGCCCAACCCCTGAGTCATACTTCACATATCAGCATATGAGATGTCTCTTTTGATGTATATTGAGTAATGTTTTAAGAACATCAAACTCATTTGGTTGAAGCTATGGATTGAACCCTCAAGTAGTCATGAGAACCACGTGAGTGCCGACTTTTGGAGGTGTTCACTGAAAAGTTAGCAGTACCCTGCATCCTTCTCATGTTCGTCGAACAGTGCTCTTCCGACCTCTATGCGGAAGGCCGTCATGTAAGCGTTAGGGTCTGTTTTCCCCTTTTAAAATGGGATTTTGATTTTCTCGGGGTTTCGTACTTTATCATTTTTATGAGGGGGCGTACGGGCTGCGGAGCGTCTCCTCCATCAATGGATCTAACTCGGGAGCCGAACTGATCGCCTGATGGACCTTAGAGTTCATTTTTTGAATGGCTTCATGGAGGGAATCTTTCATCTCTTGGATTTTCGGGTTGAATATTGAGATCGCCAGTCGGGTTGGGAAGAGTGGATGCGTCCGTTTTCCTTGTAATCATCAGATTCTCCTCCAGAATCTTTGGACAAGTTGATATGGTCCCTTTTATCGCCTGAGACATCGGGGTGGTTAGTATGATTTAGCTGCTCACGGTCATCCTGAGATTGATCGCCTTTCGGGTTGGAGTGTTCCTCACGAACATTGTCGTTTGGCGGGGTTCCCATAGTGTCAGAGAGATGTTCGTGCATCTTCACTAAATTCAAGGTCGGGGTAAACAACAATCTCATGGAATGCTCCCTAGGGGCTGCCTGGTCGAGGCGTTTAGTGATTGACTTGGTTTAGTCCGCGGACTCCTTCGCCATTTTGTCGAGTCGATTGAGATGGGATTGGTTCATGAGTTTTTGCACCTCTAACCTCTCAGAAATGGATTGTATGGATTGGCGGAGCGCCTGGATTGTGCTAGTATACCCATCTGGTTGCAGTGGTACGTTTTTGGTCATGATATCGATGGATCTGGTCATAGTTTTCCTTTTGCATAAGAAAATCCTTAAACTCCCCACAAACGGGACCAATTTGTGGAAGTTAAAATCCACAAAGTAAAGTTATAGATATATTTTTATTAGTGGGCGATTTTCGTCTTAACAAGCAAAGAAACAACAACTCAAATTTGTCTAAAATAGATGTTGTATTGATCAAGAATAAATTAGCTATAACCTTTTTTTTACGTACGATATAGAATATTTAAGTAAGTTCGAAAATGGCCAAAAGATCCTCTATGCATTGCTCCTTTTTAATATATACCTCAGACCCTCACCTATTATTTCGCCAAGCTCTTATCTCCTCATTTCTACAATCTCGGCGCATCCCTAGAAGTTCGGAACTGCTTAGACCTGGTCTTTACTTCCTCGGGTTGCGCCTAACTCAACCTCGGTTTTCCAGCGTGCTCGACATTCCATTACTCTCTCAATATGCTCAGGTGTAATACCCTCTTAGTAAATCCTTTTGGGCGACACGTGCTAAGACGAATAACATAACATTACTACTCAAGGTAAAATTCTACTGAGAGGATTATGACACCAACATATGCTATAAGTGTCAAGTCGTGAGAATTTCAAACCGAACATGAATTTGGGAACCACTACCCGAGATATGTGAAAGCCTCAGCAAAAAAATTCAGGAAAAAAGAGATAGTAAAAATGGAAGAGAGAGGCCAAAGAGAGATGATTCTTTTTTCACTTTTTTTAGTTTGTACGTAGCTCTAGCTTTGGAGTATTCATATAAATAAATATAATATATTTTTTTCAATGAATTGGATTTTGTGTCTTCATTCTTTCTTATTTAACAAAATTTGACGAATCCCTCATAAAATTCTATATAAATTTGCTTGTGAGATTCAAAATCCACAAATTGGCGCCGTCTGTGGAAAATTTTAGATTTTCTAACGCAAAAAAACATCACAACCAAATCCACCGCTATCATGGCCAAAGAATAACCGCCACAGCTAGAGGAATACACCAGCACGATCAAGACATTCCGTCAAGTCGTGCAGTCCCTGACAGAGAGCGCTGAGACTGAAGACACCTTGAACCAGTCTCTCCTCGACCAACTAGACCGGATGACAAAAGAATTCGTAGATCAAGCTAAGGAAATCACATATCAACTCGACCAAGTGATCTTAACCTACCGTCGACCACTTTTTGTGGTAGGGCGACAATTCCCCACCACCCAAGAATGTTCAAGGAGATTATCTTTCACTCCAACATCCAAATCAACAAAAACTCATGCGCACCGCTCAAGCGCTACAGATGTTCCACCTAACACCAATTCCCAGGAGGAGCAACCACCTCTCCGAGCTAACCAACCTCAAGAGAATGCTGATTAACCGAATCAGACCGAACTTACCATAGATCCCGAGGGTGATGCCAAACAAGCCGACTTGGCCCAAGACTTGGACGATGACTTTGAGGAATACGAGTACTACCATCAATTTACGTATCAACCGACCAAAAGGTCACGACCCTCTGGTCAAGAGATCCAAGAGATGAAAAGTTCTCTCCCGGAGGCCATTGGCCAAATGAACTCTAAGGTCCACCAAGCGATCAATTCTACACCTGAACTCGACCGACTAATGGAGTAGATGCTACGAAGCCGATATTCCTCTCACATCAAAAACACCAAAGTGCGGAACCCCGGAAAAATCGAGGTCCCTTTCTACAAAGGAAAAACAGACCCCAGAGCGCACATGTCAGCCTTCCGTATACTAGTTGGCCGAGCACAATTTGACGAGCATGAAAAATATGTAGGCTACTGCCAACTCTTCAACGAACATCTCCAAGGACTAGCATTCATGTGGTTCTTCAGACTGCCCGAGGGCTCAGTCTACAAATTTAACAAAATGAAGTTAATGTTCCTCAAACATTACTCAGTCTATATTGAAAGAAATATTTTCAATGCAGACATGTGGAGCATGACTCAAAGGTCTAATGAACCCCTCAGGAAATTCATCGACCAGTTCAAAGAAATCATATCCCGAGTAGTAGTTACAGATAGCGCCACCCCAGCAAGATGACCTAATCAAAATGCGCAAAAAGGGTAGAGAAATTCCAGCGTTGAAACGGAAACAGAAACGAAAAGCGACATCCTTGGAACTCTCAACACCTTAAGAAATGCCACCGTTGAAAATTTTTTTACTGTTTTTTCTTGCATTTTAATAAAACATGCTTGTAGGTTTTATTAGTCAACTATGGTCGGTATTGATCATCGCACTAGGGGTACGTAGGTAACTCGTTTTACAAGTTCAGCTCCGAAAATAAATAAACTAAAACTAGGCCTCCGGGCCCACTTAGTATTCTACTCAAAACTAGGGCAGACGAATCCAAATTCTTTGTCTCGCTCCAGCACCCACCCTGCATTCGTAAATTTGTCCCAATAAACAGGGAAGACGAATCCAAATTTTTGTCTCTCCTCAGCACTCAGCCTGCACTCATATATTTCTATCAACAAACAGGGAAGACGAATCCAAATTCCTTTGCTTTGCAATAATCCACCCCATATTCACTCAGCGGCTCGAGAAATGAAGGAAGCGAAGACAATGCCTTTTAACTCCCTGTGGTTGCTGAGGTTGCAAGTCCTTGGATTTGTTAGATCTTCTGGTTATGCACTTGTAAAAACAAAATCAAGAAGAAAGAAAGCTTGAGTACTGTAAAAAGAAAAATTCCAAGACTAAACTCTAAAGAAAACTTAAGAGGCACAATTGGTCCCCGGCAACGGCGCCAACAACTTGATACACTTAGGTTTTAACCCAAATATATTCAATGCAAGTGCACATCAAAAGCAGTAGTATATGAGGGAGCGAATCCACAGAGACCAAGAATGTACGACTCTCAGTTTAAAATCGAATCAAGCTAGGAAAATATTTAAAAGATGGTGCTTTAGAAAATAGCAATAACAATAAAGTAAAACGGTTGTAAAGCAAATAACAAAAATGCTAGGAAATAGGGAATTCTACCGGTATTCATGTTAAAGGTCAAGGTTAACATGCAGGATATTCTTTGAAAATAGTTCCCAACTCAAAAGACAAAAGCTAGACTAATCTCCTCCCGAAGTATTAGATCCCCATGTTCGAATCATTAAAGAAAAAATCATGCCGTATTTAGATAATTCAAATATGCTTTTCAATTCATATTCGATATGTTCATAAGCCCCTAAGACAATACTCCCGCAAGAAAAAACACTTCCTCATCTAGACTATATCAGATCTATAAACCAATCCCCTTTGTGTTTATCAATCTACTATCAACGAAATAAATTTCCTGTTTAATTCATGCATTGGTAACAAATCTAGACTGAGAACCTAGCAATTTCAATCCATTATATCGAACCCTAACAATTAACCTGGTTTCCATGGGAGAAATCCCAAAACCTAACAAGCGAACTACTTATACATAGCTAAGTTAACACAAATCATAATCAAAGAAGAACATATATTCAAAAACCAAATTATATAAATAAAAGAAAAAGTTTAGAAATCTTCTCTAAAACACAATGATGAGATTCGTCTCTCTGTAAAAGCTCTGAGAAATAAAATAAGAGATTGATTGATTGATTCCTTAAAATAAACCCTAGCCTAAGGCTTTATATAGGGCTAAAAACAAGGAAAAAATAAAATAAAACCAATAAGGAAAAGTCTTGATGAGTCTTGAGGGCAAAATTGTAATTTTGAATGATTTTTAGTGATTCACGAGTGCTTGGATCGATCGATCCCTTCCCGGATCGATCGATCTCATTTTAGGTAAGTTTCCAGGAGGTTTGGATCGATCGATCCCTTTCCGGATCGATCGATCTGTCGTCACACTTTCTGCACATGCTTCTTCTGCGAGACAACTTGACCAGGTTTCAGTAAAATCGCCATAAATTTCGATTGCTCAAATGGATTGATCTCAAACCACTTCCATATGAATTAAAACTCACGTGGATATATTATGTTAAAGTTTCAGCTCAATAAATCCACAGGAACATCTTCAAGCATTGGTAAACTTTTGACCCTTCTACAGAACGTCCCAAACACCTAAAATCCTAGAAATTATACCAAAAATACAAGGAAACCCTAGAATAATGCCAAATAGCAAGTATAAATACCCACTATAAAGTATTAAAATCGAGTGATATCAACTCCCCCAAACTTAGATCTTTGCTTGTCCTCAAGAAAAAACAAAACCACATATAAAGAAGAGGTTTAAAAAGGACCACACATGAACTTTCAGAATCTCAGCAACCCAAGTTCAAACATCAAAAACCACAAGATACCAATCCAAAAAAATCACTGCAAATTAATTGTTTACCACCACATAACTACTGATATACTTTTTACTCTAAATCCTAAATCAATCAAACCACCAAATCGTTTCAACCAGCTCTCTACATTCAGTTTAGTACAAATAGTGTGTTCTTGCCTATGGGGTATCGATCAATGCCCGCTAAAGTATCTTTTCTATCAAAGCGCCCATACCTAACAGAGAATCCAACGAATTCAGGTCCTGACCCTTTTCCCTTTTTCTCGTTTTTTTATATTTCCGCACTAAATATTCACACTTTTCTACGTTTTTCTTTTCTTTCTTTCTTATTGTTTTTTTAGCAGTCCGGCAATGACTACGGACTTCTAGGTCATGCTTTCAACTATTTTTCTAAACCGGGTTTTTTCTGAAGGGAGGGAGAGAAAGGATCCAGATCATACTAAAAGAACTTGTCGGTTTTACAGAGAAATGAAGAGAAAAATACCCAGATTTCAAAGTATAACCAACACCATAAGCAAGAAAATTAATATCAAATTTAAGTCATATCCAAATAGAGCTAGCATCAAATCATTAACAATCCAAAAGACCGGAACTTTCAAAAGCATAGAAATCAGTCAATGGGGTTTCAATCCTAAGTGCAACAGTTAATCTAAGTCAACAATCAAGTAGAGAATGATATCGAACTTACACCGGGTTAGTAGTCATAATAGATTATGGTCGTTATTCCTTCGACTCGACTAGACTCGACAAAATAAAAACAAAATTTTTTGAAAATTTTCACCAAAATGATGAAACATCAAAAATACACAAAACACGATTAGTAGCTATAAACCCTCCACCAGACTTAAATCACACCATCCCTGTGTGAAAATAAATCCAAGAGAAGGAATAAGACCAGACTAACCATTTTTCAAAAAGAGTTTCGGTACTTACCTGAGAAAGAGATCCACTGGCTTTTGAATAAACGATGGATCGATCGATCCATAGACGGAACGATCGATTTAATTCTCCGCAGTTCTGAAAATTGATGGATCGGTTGATCCATAGACAGATCGATCGATCTCTGCATAAGACCAACTTTTTTCATTCGAAACTCACCTGAAACACTTTGAACTCATAACTAAACATCAGCAAATGAGTAATCTAAGACCTAGACTGACCCAAAGACAAAAACAACTAAGCTAAAACACCAAAACAGTGGGTTGCTTCCCACTCAGCGCTTGTTTAACGTCGAGAGCTTGACGAACTTACCTCCTAAGCTGGAGCTAGATCAGCACCAATAGATGCCCTA